>JAWMAG010000223.1:0-47128 GCA_037013455.1 Ceratitis rosa | reverse complement strand
CTGATTTTCGTGAGCATTGCGTTGTCATTTGTCGTCTCGTAGGCCTCTGCGCATGCTGAGCGTGTCTTTTCATCGTCAACGTTGCTCATCTGTAGGTTCTGGTTGGCTGCCTCCACCAGTTCCATGTGCCTTTCCAGATGGTCCTTGAAAATTTTGAGGGCTGCTTCGGAGTGCGTCTCTTCACTGGTGTCCCACCATTTCCCGCAGAATTTTTCCATCCTGGATAGCTCATATAGAAATTTTTTGTGTAGTTGGGAGAATTCCTCTTCTTCTGCCTGGGATTTCGAGCGAGTTCGGGGTCCTGTAAGGGGGGTGGAGTGATTGGGGCTTCTCCATTTTATCCTCCATTGTGAGATATTTATTTAAATTAATTTTAATATAAAATATTTATTTATATTTATATATATATATATATTTAAGTATATATATATTATTTATAATTAATTTATTTAGGGGGTTAGCTTTTATGTATGTATTGTACTGTCTCAGCGCGTCTGAGCACAGCAATGTATAAATGTATACTGGGTTTTTGTTATACCCCGTTTGTATGCTGGGTGCTTTGATGAGCTTACACGAGTATGTACGTATGTATACTTATATACATACGTGCCTTTGTCCGTTTGCTATTGTAAATAGCGAAGAAGGGGAAATTGCCGGAATTGAAAAAAAACACTTTTTGTATATATGTGTATGTATACACATGTACCACAGTTGAGTAGCGGTGACTTGCTATGCGGTGGTGACTATGGGCAGTGTAATGTGCTTACACTGGTCCGGTTATGGGCCCGTGGGAATGGGTTTTCGGTCCAGTTGGTGTGTATATACTGAGAGTATGTATATACTCGGGAGGATATATGGGAGGGGCAACTGGTCCGAACTGGTCCTTTTCGAATGTGTTTTTGGACCAGTTGTCGTATATAAAAAGGGGAGTTTATATACGTAAGGGGATATATGGATATATAATAATAAGCGGTTTTTTGTTTTATTAAATATTCTTTTTATGGGGAAAGCGCGAGTTTGCGCTGTTATATTCGGTAAATGAAAAGTAGGGGATTTTCATTTACCGAATTTGGGGACCCGCTATATATTATAATATATTGGATTAATTTTTTGTTTAGCGGATTTTGAGATTTTGCTCGAACTTTCCTTGGGAGTTATAATTTAATTTTTGAGAATATTTATGTGTGTGGTAAAAGAGTTTCATACACAGCACGAGCAAAATCCGCTAAACAAATATGAGTAAGATTGGGGGACTTACTTTGACATCCGGAGTTTTTTACAAACCACTTTTTTTTGTTTTTGAGAGGGGGTTGACATCTAAGTAGTGCGGCAGTGTTGTCTTCTGGGTAGTGCTGGTGTTCCTGTTTTGCGTGTCTTGAAGTGCTGCTGTATGTACGTATATGTGCTGTATATATGTATGTATGTGTTACGTTTTTTTTTTTTTTTTTTTTTTTTTTTTTTTTTTTTTTAGAGGCCACTTATTTCAGTTTATGTTCTTTTTTTTCACTTTTTTTATATGTTTGTTTGCAAAACTAAATAGAGTTTATTTATTTTGAAAATTTTTTCTTTTAATTATCTATTTAAAATTTTATTTAGTATGTATTTTGTAGCACTGCATTATATGTATGTTTTTTTTTTTTTTAGAGGTTTTCAGTATATATATAATATATTTTCCGTTTTTATTTTGTGTTTTTCACTGATTGGTAAGTTCACCGTTTTTTTGTTATGTTTTATGTCACTTCATGTACATATGTTCGACACTTTGTATAATATTCAACACTTTTAAATATTATGTTTATTATTATTATATATATATTTTTCCAGATTTTATTTAATTTTTTTCTTTTTCTCTTTTTTTTTTTTTTTTATGTATTTATTTTTTCACTACTTTCTTTTTTTTTTTTATGTTTTGTGTCACACGTTTTATGGTTTTTTTGTATATTTATATGTATGTATATATTTCATATATATATGTATACAAAATTTTATTTTGGGGTTTTCTTTGTTTTAATTTTTATGTATATATGTATATGTACCGCACTGGTCACTGCACTCACGAACTTCTTTTTTTTGTTTTTTATATTTTTACACGCCCGAGTTAGGAGAACACGACTTTTCGCTCGCTATGATTTAACTTTAAGGATCGCGTTTATTTATTATGTTTCTTTTATAAATTTTGTAAATATGTTTTATGTATGTTTCCACCACACTTTTCTAAGCGTATGTATGTACACGTATGTATGTGATAATTTTTTTTGACTTTCTATTTTTTTTATATTTGAGCTAGTGCTGTATTTATTTCTTTATGTATTTTTAATTATTATTTGTTTTTCCACTGCACACACTATTTAGGTTCACTCTGTAATCGGGTTTCGGCACCATGTTTAATTCCGAATTATTTGGAATTAATCTTTTAATTATGATGTATTTTCCACTTTAATTGAAAACACAGGTTTATATTTTTTAGACAATTTTATTAAATTGTTTAGCACAAATTATAATTTTAGTTATTATTCAATTTTATTTATTTACATTATTCAATACACTAGCGAGCGAATTTTATTTTTTTATTTTTTTCTAACGCACATACGTACAACCGGACTATATTTTTAAGTAAGCGAATACTAGATTACTGATATACACAAACTGTAAGCTTAATATTTATACGAAAGAAAACTTAGCTGAGGTTTACAGTAACGGGGAAGGAGGGGAAGTTTCGATTTCCGTTTTCTTTATATTTATTTTCTTTACAGCTTTGCAGGTAAGTATGCAGGGAATAGGAGGAGAGTAATTTCAGTTAGAGGTGAGTATTTCAGGGTACGGTAAGTATGTAGGTATTATATATATGTATACTTATTTAAACATATTTTGCTTAATACATATTTTTTTTTTTCTTTAAAATTCTATTAAGTTGACACTCATGTCTTCGACAATCAGGTTTTACTAAAACTATCCATATACAATGCAGTGAGTTATATCAGTTTTTAATAAAACTATCCATATGCAATGCAGTGAGTTATATCAGGTTTTAATAAAACTATCCATATGCAATGCACTGAGTTATATCAGGTTTTACTAAAACTATCCATATACAATGCAGTGAGTTATATCAGTTTTTAATAAAACTATCCATATGCAATGCAGTGAGTTATATCAGTTTTAAATAAAACTATCCATATGCAATGCACTGAGTTATATCAGGTTTTACTAAAACTATCCATATGCAATGCAGTGAGTTATATCAGTTTTTAATAAAACTATCCATATGCATTGCAGTGAGTTATATCAGTTTTAAATAAAACTATCCATATGCAATGCACTGAGTTATATCAGGTTTTACTAAAACTATCCATATACAATGCAGTGAGTTATATCAGGTTTTAATAAAACTATCCATATGCAATGCACTGAGTTATATCAGTTTTTAATAAAACTATCTGTATGCAATGCAGTGAGTTATATCAGTTTTTAATAAAACTATCCATATGCAAAGCACTGAGTTATATCAGGTTTTAATAAAACTATCCATATGCAATGCACTGAGTTATATCAGGTTTTACTAAAACTATCCATATACAATGCAGTGAGTTATATCAGTTTTTAATAAAACTATCCATATGCAATGCAGTGAGTTATATCAGTTTTTAATAAAACTATCCATATGCAATGCAGTGAGTTATATCAGTTTTAAATAAAACTATCCATATGCAATGCACTGAGTTATATCAGTTTTAAATAAAACTATCCATATGCAATGCACTGAGTTATATCAGGTTTTAATAAAACTATCCATATGCAATGCACTGAGTTATATCAGTTTTTAATAAAACTATCCATATGCAATGCAGTGAGTTATATCAGTTTTAAATAAAACTATCCATATGCAATGCACTGAGTTATATCAGTTTTTAATAAAACTATACATATGCAATGCACTGAGTTATATCAGTTTTTAATAAAACTATCCATATGCAATGCAGTGAGTTATATCAGTTTTAAATAAAACTATCCATATGCAATGCACTGCGTTATATCAGTTTTTAATAAAACTATCTGTATGCAATGCAGTGAGTTATATCAGTTTTTAATAAAACTATCCATATGCAAAGCACTGAGTTATATCAGGTTTTAATAAAACTATCCATATGCAATGCACTGAGTTATATCAGGTTTTACTAAAACTATCCATATACAATGCAGTGAGTTATATCAGTTTTTAATAAAACTATCCATATGCAATGCAGTGAGTTATATCAGTTTTTAATAAAACTATCCATATGCAATGCAGTGAGTTATATCAGGTTTTAATAAAATTATCCATATGCAATGCACTGAGTTATATCAGTTTTTAATAAAACTATCCATATGCAATGCACTGAGTTATAACAGGTTTTAATAAAACTATCCATATGCAATGCACTGAGTTATATCAGGTTTTAATAAAACTATCCATATGCAATGCAGTGAGTTATATCAGTTTTAAATAAAACTATTCATATGCAATGCACTGAGTTATATTAGTTTTTAATAAAACTATCCATATGCAATGCACTGAGTTATATCAGGTTTTAATAAAACTATCCATTTGCAATGCAGTGAGTTATATCAGTTTTAAATAAAACTATCCATATGCAATGCAGTGAGTTATACCAGTTTTTAATAAAACTATCCATATGCAATGCACTGAGTTATATCAGTTTTTAATAAAACTATCCATATGCAATGCACTGAGTTATATCAGTTTTAAATAAAACTATCCATATGCAATGCAGTGAGTTATATCAGTTTTTAATAAAACTATCCATATGCAATGCAGTGAGTTATATCAGTTTTAACTAAAACTATCCATATGCAATGCACTGAGTTATATCAGTTTTAAATAAAACTATCCATATGCAATGCACTGAGTTATATCAGGTTTTAATAAAACTATCCATATGCAATGCACTGAGTTATATCAGTTTTTAATAAATTTATCCATATGCAATGCAGTGAGTTATATCAGTTTTAAATAAAACTATCCATATGCAATGCACTGAGTTATATCAGTTTTAAATAAAACTATACATATGCAATGCACTGAGTTATATCAGTTTTTAATAAAACTATCCATATGCAATGCAGTGAGTTATATCAGTTTTAAATAAAACTATCCATATGCAATGCACTGAGTTATACCAGTTTTTAATAAAACTATCTGTATGCAATGCAGTGAGTTATATCAGTTTTTAATAAAACTATCCATATGCAAAGCACTGAGTTATATCAGGTTTTAATAAAACTATCCATATGCAATGCACTGAGTTATATCAGGTTTTACTAAAACTATCCATATACAATGCAGTGAGTTATATCAGTTTTTAATAAAACTATCCATATGCAATGCAGTGAGTTATATCAGTTTTTAATAAAACTATCCATATGCAATGCACTGAGTTATATCAGTTTTAAATAAAACTATCCATATGCAATGCAGTGAGTTATATAAGTTTTTAATAAAACTATCCATATGCAATGCAGTGAGTTATATCAGTTTTAAATAAAACTATCCATATGCAATGCACTGAGTTATATCAGTTTTAAATAAAACTATCCATATGCAATGCACTGAGTTATATCAGGTTTTAATAAAACTATCCATATGCAATGCACTGAGTTATATCAGTTTTTAATAAAACTATCCATATGCAATGCAGTGAGTTATATCAGTTTTAAATAAAACTATCCATATGCAATGCACTGAGTTATATCAGTTTTTAATAAAACTATACATATGCAATGCACTGAGTTATATCAGTTTTTAATAAAACTATCCATATGCAATGCAGTGAGTTTTATCAGTTTTAAATAAAACTATCCATATGCAATGCACTGCGTTATATCAGTTTTTAATAAAACTATCTGTATGCAATGCAGTGAGTTATATCAGTTTTTAATAAAACTATCCATATGCAAAGCACTGAGTTATATCAGGTTTTAATAAAACTATCCATATGCAATGCACTGAGTTATATCAGGTTTTACTAAAACTATCCATATACAATGCAGTGAGTTATATCAGTTTTTAATAAAACTATTCATATGCAATGCAGTGAGTTATATCAGTTTTTAATAAAACTATCCATATGCAATGCAGTGAGTTATATCAGGTTTTAATAAAACTATCCATATGCAATGCACTGAGTTATAACAGGTTTTAATAAAACTATCCATATGCAATGCACTGAGTTATATCAGGTTTTAATAAAACTATCCATATGCAATGCAGTGAGTTATATCAGTTTTAAATAAAACTATTCATATGCAATGCACTGAGTTATATTAGTTTTTAATAAAACTATCCATATGCAATGCACTGAGTTATATCAGGTTTTAATAAAACTATCCATATGCAATGCAGTGAGTTATATCAGTTTTAAATAAAACTATCCATATGCAATGCAGTGAGTTATACCAGTTTTTAATAAAACTATCCATATGCAATGCACTGAGTTATATCAGGTTTTAATAAAACTATCCATATGCAATGCAGTGAGTTATATCAGTTTTAAATAAAACTATCCATATGCAATGCACTGAGTTATATCAGGTTTTAATAAAACTATCCATATGCAATGCACTGAGTTATATCGGGTTTTAATAAAACTATCCATATGCAATGCAGTGAGTTATATCAGTTTTAAATAAAACTATCCATATGCAATGCACTGAGTTATATCAGTTTTTAATAAAACTATCCATATGCAATGCACTGAGTTATATCAGTTTAAAATAAAACTATCCATATGCAATGCACTGAGTTATCTCAGGTTTTAATAAAACTATCCATATGCAATGCAGTGAGTTATATCAGTTTTAAATAAAACTATCCATATGCAATGTACTGAGTTATATCAGTTTTTAATAAAACTATCCATATGCAATGCACTGATTTATATCAGGTTTTAATAAAACTATCCATATGCAATGCACTGAGTTATATCAGTTTTTAATAAAACTATCCATATGCAATGCACTGAGTTATATCAGGTTTTACAATAATAAAACTAGCCAAATGCAATGCACTGAGTTATATCAATTTTTAATAAAACTATCCATATGCAATGCAGTGAGTTATATCAGTTTTAAATAAAACTATCCATATGCAATGCACTGAGTTATATCAGGTTTTAATAAAACTATCCATATGCAATGCAGTGAGTTATATCAGTTTTAAATAAAACTATCCATATGCAATGCACTGAGTTATATCAGTTTTTAATAAAAATATCCATATGCAATGCACTGATTTATATCAGGTTTTAATAAAACTATCCATATGCAATGCAGTGACTTATATCAGTTTTAAATAAAACTATCCATATGCAATGCAGTGAGTTATATCAGGTTATAATAAAACTATCCATATGCAATGCACTGAGTTATATCAGTTTTTAATAAAACTATCGATATGCAATGCACTGAGTTATATCAGTTTTTAATAAAACTATCCATATGCAATGCAGCGAGTTATATCAGGTTTTAATGAAACTATCCATATGCAATGCAGTGAGTTATATCAGTTTTTAATAAACCTAACAAAATGCAATGCAGTGAGTTGTATCAGTTTTTAATAAAACTCACCATATGCAATGCACTGAGTTATATCCGTTTTAATAAAACTATCCATATGCAATGCACTGAGTTATATCAGTTTTTAATAAAACTATCCATATGCAATGCACTGAGTTATATCAGTTTTTAATAAAACTATCCATATGCAATGCAGTGAGTTATATCAGTTTTTAATAAAACTATCCAAATGCAATGCACTGAGTTATATCAGTTTTAAATAAAACTATCCATATGCAATGCAGTGAGTTATATCAGTTTTTAATAAAACTATCCATATGCAATGCAGTGAGTTATATCAGTTTTAACTAAAACTATCCATATGCAATGCACTGAGTTATATCAGTTTTAAATAAAACTATCCATATGCAATGCACTGAGTTATATCAGGTTTTAATAAAACTATCCATATGCAATGCACTGAGTTATATCAGTTTTTAATAAATTTATCCATATGCAATGCAGTGAGTTATATCAGTTTTAAATAAAACTATCCATATGCAATGCACTGAGTTATAACAGTTTTAAATAAAACTATACATATGCAATGCACTGAGTTATATCAGTTTTTAATAAAACTATCCATATGCAATGCAGTGAGTTATATCAGTTTTAAGTAAAACTATCCATATGCAATGCACTGAGTTATACCAGTTTTTAATAAAACTATCTGTATGCAATGCAGTGAGTTATATCAGTTTTTAATAAAACTATCCATATGCAAAGCACTGAGTTATATCAGGTTTTAATAAAACTATTCATATGCAATGCACTGAGTTATATCAGGTTTTACTAAAACTATCCATATACAATGCAGTGAGTTATATCAGTTTTTAATAAAACTATCCATATGCAATGCAGTGAGTTATATCAGTTTTTAATAAAACTATCCATATGCAATGCACTGAGTTATATCAGTTTTAAATAAAACTATCCATATGCAATGCACTGAGTTATATCAGTTTTAAATAAAACTATCCATATGCAATGCACTGAGTTATATCAGGTTTTAATAAAACTATCCATATGCAATGCACTGAGTTATATCAGTTTTTAATAAAACTATCTGTATGCAATGCAGTGAGTTATATCAGTTTTTAATAAAACTATCCATATGCAAAGCACTGAGTTATATCAGGTTTTAATAAAACTATCCATATGCAATGCACTGAGTTATATCAGGTTTTACTAAAACTATCCATATACAATGCAGTGAGTTATATCAGTTTTTAATAAAACTATCCATATGCAATGCAGTGAGTTATATCAGTTTTTAATAAAACTATCCATATGCAATGCAGTGAGTTATATCAGTTTTAAATAAAACTATCCATATGCAATGCACTGAGTTATATCAGGTTTTACTAAAACTATCCATATACAATGCAGTGAGTTATATCAGTTTTTAATAAAACTATCCATATGCAATGCACTGAGTTATATCAGGTTTTACTAAAACTATCCATATGCAATGCAGTGAGTTATATCAGTTTTTAATAAAACTATCCATATGCAATGCAGTGAGTTATATCAGTTTTAATAAAACTATCCATATGCAATGCACTGAGTTATATCAGGTTTTACTAAAACTATCCATATGCAATGCACTGCGTTATATCAGTTTTTAATAAAACTATCTGTATGCAATGCAGTGAGTTATATCAGTTTTTAATAAAACTATCCATATGCAAAGCACTGAGTTATATCAGGTTTTAATAAAACTATCCATATGCAATGCACTGAGTTATATCAGGTTTTACTAAAACTATCCATATACAATGCAGTGAGTTATATCAGTTTTTAATAAAACTATCCATATGCAATGCAGTGAGTTACATCAGTTTTAAATAAAACTATCCATATGCAATGCACTGAGTTATATCAGGTTTTACTAAAACTATCCATATGCAATGCAGTGAGTTATATCAGTTTTTAATAAAACTATCCATATGCAATGCAGTGAGTTATATCAGTTTTAAATAAAACTATCCATATGCAATGCACTGAGTTATATCAGGTTTTACTAAAACTATCCATATACAATGCAGTGAGTTATATCAGGTTTTAATAAAACTATCCATATGCAATGCACTGAGTTATATCAGTTTTTAATAAAACTATCTGTATGCAATGCAGTGAGTTATATCAGTTTTTAATAAAACTATCCATATGCAAAGCACTGAGTTATATCAGGTTTTAATAAAACTATCCATATGCAATGCACTGAGTTATATCAGGTTTTACTAAAACTATCCATATACAATGCAGTGAGTTATATCAGTTTTTAATAAAACTATCCATATGCAATGCAGTGAGTTATATCAGTTTTTAATAAAACTATCCATATGCAATGCAGTGAGTTATATCAGTTTTAAATAAAACTATCCATATGCAATGCACTGAGTTATATCAGTTTTAAATAAAACTATCCATATGCAATGCACTGAGTTATATCCGGTTTTAATAAAACTATCCATATGCAATGCACTGAGTTATATCAGTTTTTAATAAAACTATCCATATGCAATGCAGTGAGTTATATCAGTTTTAAATAAAACTATCCATATGCAATGCACTGAGTTATATCAGTTTTTAATAAAACTATACATATGCAATGCACTGAGTTATATCAGTTTTTAATAAAACTATCCATATGCAATGCAGTGAGTTATATCAGTTTTAAATAAAACTATCCATATGCAATGCACTGCGTTATATCAGTTTTTAATAAAACTATCTGTATGCAATGCAGTGAGTTATATCAGTTTTTAATAAAACTATCCATATGCAAAGCACTGAGTTATATCAGGTTTTAATAAAACTATCCATATGCAATGCACTGAGTTATATCAGATTTTACTAAAACTATCCATATACAATGCAGTGAGTTATATCAGTTTTTAATAAAACTATCCATATGCAATGCAGTGAGTTATATCAGTTTTTAATAAAACTATCCATATGCAATGCAGTGAGTTATATCAGGTTTTAATAAAACTATCCATATGCAATGCACTGAGTTATATCAGTTTTTAATAAAACTATCCATATGCAATGCACTGAGTTATAACAGGTTTTAATAAAACTATCCATATGCAATGCACTGAGTTATATCAGGTTTTAATAAAACTATCCATATGCAATGCAGTGAGTTATATCAGTTTTAAATAAAACTATCCATATGCAATGCACTGAGTTATATCAGGTTTTAATAAAACTATCCATATGCAATGCAGTGAGTTATATCAGTTTTAAATAAAACTATCCATATGCAATGCAGTGAGTTATACCAGTTTTTAATAAAACTATCCATATGCAATGCACTGAGTTATATCAGGTTTTAATAAAACTATCCATATGCAATGCAGTGAGTTATATCAGTTTTAAATAAAACTATCCATATGCAATGCACTGAGTTATATCAGGTTTTAATAAAACTATCCATATGCAATGCAGTGAGTTATATCAGTTTTAAATAAAACTATCCGTATGCAATGTACTGAGTTATATCAGTTTTTAATAAAACTATCCATATGCAATGCACTGAGTTATATCAGGTTTTAATAAAACTATCCATATGCAATGCACTGAGTTATATCAGTTTTTAATAAAACTATCCATATGCAATGCATTGAGTTATATCAAGTTTTACTAAAACTATCCATATGCAATGCAGTGAGTTATATCAGTTTTAAATAAAACTATCCATATGCAATGCAGTGAGTTATATCAGGTTTTAATAAAACTATCCATATGCAATGCAGTGAGTTATATCAGTTTTAAATAAAACTATCCATATGCAATGCACTGAGTTATATCAAGTTTTAATAAAACTATCCATATGCAATGCACTGAGTTATATCAGTTTTAAATAAAACTATCCATATGCAATGCACTGAGTTGTATCAGTTTTTAATAACACTATCCATATGCAATGCAGTGAGTTATATCAGTTTTTAATAAAACTATCCATATGCAATGCACTGAGTTATATCAGTTTTTAATAAAACTATCCATATGCAATGCACTGAGTTATATCAGGTTTAAATAAAACTATCCATATGCAATGCACTGCGTTATATCAGTTTTTAATAAAACTATCCATATGCAATGCACTGAGTTATATCAGTTTTTAATAAAACTATCCATGTTCAATGCACTGAGTTATATCAGGTTTTAATAAAACTATCCATATGCAATGCACTGAGTTATATCAGGTTTTAATAAAACTATCCATATGCAATGCACTGAGTTATATCAGTTTTTAATAAAACTATCCATATGCAATGCACTGAGTTATATCAAGTTTTACTAAAACTATCCATATGCAATGCAGTGAGTTATATCAGTTTTAAATAAAACTATCCATATGCAATGCACTGAGTTATATCAGTTTTTAATAAAACTATCCATATGCAATGCACTGAGTTATATCAGGTTTAAATAAAACTATCCATATGCAATGCACTGCGTTATATCAGTTTTTAATAAAACTATCCATATGCAATGCACTGAGTTATATCAGTTTTTAATAAAACTATCCATGTTCAATGCACTGAGTTATATCAGGTTTTAATAAAACTATCCATATGCAATGCACTGAGTTATATCAGGTTTTAATAAAACTATCCATATGCAATGCACTGAGTTATATCAGTTTTTAATAAAACTATCCATATGCAATGCACTGAGTTATATCAAGTTTTACTAAAACTATCCATATGCAATGCAGTGAGTTATATCAGTTTTAAATAAAACTATCCATATGCAATGCAGTGAGTTATATCAGTTTTTAATAAAACTATCCATATGCAATGCAGTGAGTTATATCAGTTTTTAATAAAACTATCCATATGCAATGCACTGAGTTATATCAGTTTTAAATAAAACTATCCATATGCAATGCACTGAGTTATATCAGTTTTAAATAAAACTATCCATATGCAATGCACTGAGTTATATCAGTTTTTAATAAAACTATCCATATGCAATGCACTGAGTTATATCAGGTTTTAATAAAACTATCCATATGCATTGCAGTGAGTTATATCAGATTTAAATAAAACTATCCATATGCAATGCAGTGAGTTATATCAGGTTTTAATAAAACTATCCATATGCACTGCAGTGAGTTATATCAGTTTTAAATAAAACTATCCATATGCAATGCACTGAGTTATATCAAGTTTTAATAAAACTATCCATATGCAATGCACTGAGTTATATCAGTTTTAAATAAAACTATCCATATGCAATGCACTGAGTTGTATCAGTTTTTAATAAAACTATCCATATGCAATGCACTGAGTTATATCAGTTTTTAATAAAACTATCCATATGCAATGTACCGAGTTATATCAGGTTTAAATAAAACTATCCATATGCAATGCACTGCGTTATATCAGTGTTTAAAAAAACTATCCATATGCAATGCACTGAGTTATATCAGTTTTTAATAAAACTATCCATATGCAATGCACTGAGTTATATCAGGTTTTAATAAAACTATCCATATGCAATGCACTGAGTTATATCAGTTTTAAATAAAACTATCCATATGCAATGCAGTGAGTTATATCAGGTTATAATAAAACTATCCATATGCAATGCACTGAGTTATATCAGTTTTTAATAAAACTATCGATATGCAATGCACTGAGTTATATCAGTTTTTAATAAAACTATCCATATGCAATGCAGCGAGTTATATCAGGTTTTAATGAAACTATCCATATGCAATGCAGTGAGTTATATCAGTTTTTAATAAACCTAACAAAATGCAATGACGTGAGTTGTATCAGTTTTTAATAAAACTAACCATATGCACTGCACTGAGTTATATCCGTTTTAATAAAACTATCCATATGCAATGCACTGAGTTATATCAGTTTTTAATAAAACTATCGATATGCAATGCACTGAGTTATATCAGTTTTTAATAAAACTATCCATATGCAATGCAGTGAGTTATATCAGTTTTTAATAAAACTATCCAAATGCAATGCACTGAGTTATATCAGTTTTAAATAAAACTATCCATATGCAATGCAGTGAGTTATATCAGTTTTTAATAAAACTATCCATATGCAATGCAGTGAGTTATATCAGTTTTAACTAAAACTATCCATATGCAATGCACTGAGTTATATCAGTTTTTAATAAATTTATCCATATGCAATGCAGTGAGTTATATCAGTTTTAAATAAAACTATTCATATGCAATGCACTGAGTTATATTAGTTTTTAATAAAACTATCCATATGCAATGCACTGAGTTATATCAGGTTTTAATAAAACTATCCATATGCAATGCAGTGAGTTATATCAGTTTTAAATAAAACTATCCATATGCAATGCACTGAGTTATACCAGTTTTTAATAAAACTATCTGTATGCAATGCAGTGAGTTATATCAGTTTTTAATAAAACTATCCATATGCAAAGCACTGAGTTATATCAGGTTTTAATAAAACTATCCATATGCAATGCACTGAGTTATATCAGGTTTTACTAAAACTATCCATATACAATGCAGTGAGTTATATCAGTTTTTAATAAAACTATCCATATGCAATGCAGTGAGTTATATCAGTTTTTAATAAAACTATCCATATGCAATGCACTGAGTTATATCAGTTTTAAATAAAACTATCCATATGCAATGCAGTGAGTTATATAAGTTTTTAATAAAACTATCCATATGCAATGCAGTGAGTTCTATCAGTTTTAAATAAAACTATCCATATGCAATGCACTGAGTTATATCAGTTTTAAATAAAACTATCCATATGCAATGCACTGAGTTATATCAGGTTTTAATAAAACTATCCATATGCAATGCACTGAGTTATATCAGTTTTTAATAAAACTATCCATATGCAATGCAGTGAGTTATATCAGTTTTAAATAAAACTATCCATATGCAATGCACTGAGTTATATCAGTTTTTAATAAAACTATACATATGCAATGCACTGAGTTATATCAGTTTTTAATAAAACTATCCATATGCAATGCAGTGAGTTATATCAGTTTTAAATAAAACTATCCATATGCAATGCACTGCGTTATATCAGTTTTTAATAAAACTATCTGTATGCAATGCAGTGAGTTATATCAGTTTTTAATAAAACTATCCATATGCAAAGCACTGAGTTATATCAGGTTTTAATAAAACTATCCATATGCAATGCACTGAGTTATATCAGGTTTTACTAAAACTATCCATATACAATGCAGTGAGTTATATCAGTTTTTAATAAAACTATCCATATGCAATGCAGTGAGTTATATCAGTTTTTAATAAAACTATCCATATGCAATGCAGTGAGTTATATCAGGTTTTAATAAAACTATCCATATGCAATGCACTGAGTTATATCAGTTTTTAATAAAACTATCCATATGCAATGCACTGAGTTATAACAGGTTTTAATAAAACTATCCATATGCAATGCACTGAGTTATATCAGGTTTTAATAAAACTATCCATATGCAATGCAGTGAGTTATATCAGTTTTAAATAAAACTATTCATATGCAATGCACTGAGTTATATTAGTTTTTAATAAAACTATCCATATGCAATGCACTGAGTTATATCAGGTTTTAATAAAACTATCCATATGCCATGCAGTGAGTTATATCAGTTTTAAATAAAACTATCCATATGCAATGCAGTGAGTTATACCAGTTTTTAATAAAACTATCCATATGCAATGCACTGAGTTATATCAGGTTTTAATAAAACTATCCATATGCAATGCAGTGAGTTATATCAGTTTTAAATAAAACTATCCATATGCAATGCACTGAGTTATATCAGGTTTTAATAAAACTATCCATATGCAATGCAGTGAGTTATATCAGTTTTAAATAAAACTATCCATATGCAATGTACTGAGTTATATCAGTTTTTAATAAAACTATCCATATGCAATGCACTAAGTTATATCAGGTTTTAATAAAACTATCCATATGCAATGCACTGAGTTATATCAGTTTTTAATAAAACTATCCATATGTAATGCACTGAGTTATATCAAGTTTTACTAAAACTATCCATATGCAATGCAGTGAGTTATATCAGTTTTAAATAAAACTATCCATATGCAATGCAGTGAGTTATATCAGGTTTTAATAAAACTATCCATATGCAATGCAGTGAGTTATATCAGTTTTAAATAAAACTATCCATATGCAATGCACTGAGTTATATCAAGTTTTAATAAAACTATCCATATGCAATGCACTGAGTTATATCAGTTTTAAATAAAACTATCCATATGCAATGCACTGAGTTGTATCAGTTTTTAATAAAACTATCCATATGCAATGCACTGAGTTATATCAGTTTTTAATAACACTATCCATATGCAATGCAGTGAGTTATATCAGTTTTTAATAAAACTATCCATATGCAATGCACTGAGTTATATCAGTTTTTAATAAAACTATCCATATGCAATGCACTGAGTTATATCAGGTTTAAATAAAACTATCCATATGCAATGCACTGCGTTATATCAGTTTTTAATAAAACTATCCATATGCAATGCACTGAGTTATATCAGTTTTTAATAAAACTATCCATGTTCAATGCACTGAGTTATATCAGGTTTTAATAAAACTATCCATATGCAATGCACTGAGTTATATCAGTTTTTAATAAAACTATCCATATGCAATGCACTGAGTTATATCAGTTTTTAATAAAACTATTTATATGCAATGCACTGAGTTATATCAGGTTTTAATAAAACTATCCATATGCAATGCACTGAGTTATATCAGTTTTTAATAAAACTAGCCATATGCAATGCACTGAGTTATATCAAGTTTTACTAAAACTATCCATATGCAATGCAGTGAGTTATATCAGTTTTAAATAAAACTATCCATATGCAATGCAGTGAGTTATATCAGTTTTTAATAAAACTATCCATATGCAATGCAGTGAGTTATATCAGTTTTTAATAAAACTATCCATATGCAATGCACTGAGTTATATCAGTTTTAAATAAAACTATCCATATGCAATGCACTGAGTTATATCAGTTTTAAATAAAACTATCCATATGCAATGCACTGAGTTATATCAGTTTTTAATAAAACTATCCATATGCAATGCACTGAGTTATATCAGGTTTTAATAAAACTATCCATATGCATTGCAGTGAGTTATATCAGATTTAAATAAAACTATCCATATGCAATGCAGTGAGTTAAATCAGGTTTTAATAAAACTATCCATATGCAATGCAGTGAGTTATATCAGTTTTAAATAAAACTATCCATATGCAATGCACTGAGTTATATCAAGTTTTAATAAAACTATCCATATGCAATGCACTGAGTTATATCAGTTTTAAATAAAACTATCCATATGCAATGCACTGAGTTGTATCAGTTTTTAATAAAACTATCCATATGCAATGCACTGAGTTATATCAGTTTTTAATAAAACTATCCATATGCAATGCACTGAGTTATATCAGGTTTAAATAAAACTATCCATATGCAATGCACTGCGTTATATCAGTGTTTAAAAAAACTATCCATATGCAATGCACTGAGTTATATCAGTTTTTAATAAAACTATCCATATGCAATGCACTGAGTTATATCAGGTTTTAATAAAACTATCCATATGCAATGCACTGAGTTATATCAGTTTTTAATAAAACTATCCATATGCAATGCACTGAGTTATATCAGGTTTTAATAAAACTATCCATATGCAATGCACTGAGTTATATCAGTTTTTAATAAAACTATCCATATGCAGTGCACTGAGTTATATCAGTGTTTAATAAAACTATCCATATGCAATGCACTGAGTTATATCAGGTTTTAATAAAACTATCCATATGCCATGCACTGAGTTATATCAGTTTTTAATAAAACTATCCATAGGCAACGCACTGAGTTATATCAGGTTTTACTAAAACTATCCATATGCAATGCACTGAGCTATATCAGTTTTTAATAAAACTATCCATATGCAATGCACTGAGTTATATCGGGTTTTAATAAAACTATCCATATGCAATGCAGTGTGTTATATCAGTTTTAAATAAAACTATCCATATGCAATGCACTGAGTTATATCAGTTTTAAATAAAACTATCCATATGCAATGCACTGAGTTATATCAGTTTTTAATAAAACTATCCATATGCAATGCACTGAGTTATCTCAGGTTTTAATAAAACTATCCATATGCAATGCAGTGAGTTATATCAGTTTTAAATAAAACTATCCATATGCAATGTACTGAGTTATATCAGTTTTTAATAAAACTATCCATATGCAATGCACTGAGTTATATCAGGTTTTAATAAAACTATCCATATGCAATGCACTGAGTTATATCAGTTTTTAATAAAACTATCCATATGCAATGCACTGAGTTATATCAAGTTTTACTAAAACTATCCATATGCAATGCAGTGAGTTATATCAGTTTTAAATAAAACTATCCATATGCAATGCAGTGAGTTATATCAGTTTTTAATAAAACTATCCATATGCAATGCAGTGAGTTATATCAGTTTTTAATAAAACTATCCATATGCAATGCACTGAGTTATATCAGTTTTAAATAAAACTATCCATATGCAATGCACTGAGTTATATCAGTTTTAAATAAAACTATCCATATGCAATGCACTGAGTTATATCAGGTTTTAATAAAACTATCCATATGCAATGCACTGAGTTATATCGGGTTTTAATAAAACTATCCATATGCAATGCAGTGAGTTATATCAGTTTTAAATAAAACTATCCATATGCAATGCACTGAGTTATATCAGTTTTTAATAAAACTATCCATATGCAATGCACTGAGTTATATCAGTTTAAAATAAAACTATCCATATGCAATGCACTGAGTTATCTCAGGTTTTAATAAAACTATCCTAATGCAATGCAGTGAGTTATATCAGTTTTAAATAAAACTATCCATATGCAATGTACTGAGTTATATCAGTTTTTAATAAAACTATCCATATGCAATGCACTGAGTTATATCAGGTTTTAATAAAACTATCCATATGCAATGCACTGAGTTATATCAGTTTTTAATAAAACTATCCATTTGCAATGCACTGAGTTATATCAAGTTTTACTAAAACTATCCATATGCAATGCAGTGAGTTATATCAGTTTTAAATAAAACTGTCCATATGCAATGCAATGAGTTATATCAGTTTTTAATAAAACTATCCATATGCAATGCAGTGAGTTATATCAGTTTTTAATAAAACTATCCTTATGCAATGCACTGAGTTATATCAGTTTTAAATAAAACTATCCATATGCAATGCACTGAGTTATATCAGTTTTAAATAAAACTATCCATATGCAATGCACTGAGTTATATCAGTTTTTAATAAAACTATCCATATGCAATGCACTGAGTTATATCAGGTTTTAATAAAACTATCCATATGCATTGCAGTGAGTTATATCAGATTTAAATAAAACTATCCATATGCAATGCACTGAGTTATATCAGTTTTTAATAAAACTATCCATATGCAATGCACGGAGTTATATCAGTTTAAAATAAAACTATCCATATGCAATGCACTGAGTTATCTCAGGTTTTAATAAAATTATCCATATGCAATGCAGTGAGTTATATCAGTTTTAAATAAAACTATCCATATGCAATGTACTGAGTTATATCAGTTTTTAATAAAACTATCCATATGCAATGCACTGAGTTATATTAGGTTTTAATAAAACTATCCATATGCAATGCACTGAGTTATATCAGTTTTTAATAAAACTATCCATATGCAATGCACTGAGTTATATCAAGTTTTACTAAAACTATCCATATGCAATGCAGTGAGTTATATCAGTTTTAAATAAAACTATCCATATGCAATGCAGTGATTTATATCAGTTTTAAATAAAACTATCCATATGCAATGCAGTGAGTTATATCAGTTTTTAATAAAACTATCCATATGCAATGCACTGAGTTATATCAGTTTTAAATAAAACTATCCATATGCAATGCACTGAGTTATATCAGTTTTAAATAAAACTATCCATATGCAATGCACTGAGTTATATCAGTTTTTAATAAAACTATCCATATGCATTGCAGTGAGTTATATCAGATTTAAATAAAACTATCCATATGCAATGCAGTGAGTTATATCAGGTTTTAATAAAACTATCCATATGCAATGCAGTGAGTTATATCAGTTTTAAATAAAACTATCCATATGCAATGCACTGAGTTATATCAAGTTTTAATAAAACTATCCATATGCAATGCACTGAGTTATATCAGTTTTAAATAAAACTATCCATATGCAATGCACTGAGTTGTATCAGTTTTTAATAAAACTATCCATATGCAATGCACTGAGTTATATCAGTTTTTAATAACACTATCCATATGCAATGCAGTGAGTTATATCAGTTTTTAATAAAACTATCCATATGCAATGCACTGAGTTATATCAGTTTTTAATAAAACTATCCATATGCAATGCACTGAGTTATATCAGGTTTAAATAAAACTATCCATATGCAATGCACTGAGTTATCTCAGGTTTTAATAAAACTATCCATATGCAATGCAGTGAGTTATATCAGTTTTAAATAAAACTATCCATATGCAATGTACTGAGTTATATCAGTTTTTAATAAAACTATCCATATGCAATGCACTGAGTTATATCAGGTTTTAATAAAACTATCCATATGCAATGCACTGAGTTATATCAGTTTTTAATAAAACTATCCATATGCAATGCACTGAGTTATATCAAGTTTTACTAAAACTATCCATATGCAATGCAGTGAGTTATATCAGTTTTAAATAAAACTATCCATATGCAATGCAGTGAGTTATATCAGTTTTTAATAAAACTATCCATATGCAATGCAGTGAGTTATATCAGTTTTTAATAAAACTATCCATATGCAATGCACTGAGTTATATCAGTTTTAAATAAAACTATCCATATGCAATGCACTGAGTTATATCAGTTTTAAATAAAACTATCCATATGCAATGCACTGAGTTATATCAGTTTTTAATAAAACTATCCATATGCAATGCACTGAGTTATATCAGGTTTTCATAAAACTATCCATATGCATTGCAGTGAGTTATATCAGATTTAAATAAAACTATCCATATGCAATGCAGTGAGTTATATCAGGTTTTAATAAAACTATCCATATGCAATGCAGTGAGTTATATCAGTTTTAAATAAAACTATCCATATGCAATGCACTGAGTTATATCAAGTTTTAATAAAACTATCCATATGCAATGCACTGAGTTATATCAGTTTTAAATAAAACTATCCATATGCAATGCACTGAGTTGTATCAGTTTTTAATAAAACTATCCATATACAATGCAGTGAGTTATATCAGTTTTTAATAAAACTATCCATATGCAATGCAGTGAGTTATATCAGTTTTTAATAAAACTATCCATATGCAATGCACTGAGTTATATCAGTTTTTAATAAAACTATCCATATGCAATGCACTGAGTTATATCAGGTTTAAATAAAACTATCCATATGCAATGCACTGCGTTATATCAGTTTTTAATAAAACTATCCATATGCAATGCACTGAGTTATATCAGTTTTTAATAAAACTATCCATATGCAATGCAGTGAGTTATATCAGGTTTTAATAAAACTATCCATATGCAATGCACTGAGTTATATCAGTTTTTAATAAAACTATCCATATGCAATGCACTGAGTTATATCAGGTTTAAATAAAACTATCCATATGCAATGCACTGCGTTATATCAGTTTTTAATAAAACTATCCATATGCAATGCACTGAGTTATATCAGTTTTTAATAAAACTATCCATATGCAATGCAGTGAGTTATATCAGGTTTTAATAAAACTATCCATATGCAATGCACTGAGTTATATCAGTTTTTAATAAAACTAACCAAATGCAATGCACTGAGTTATATCAGTTTTTAATAAAACTATCCATATGCAATGCATTGAGTTATATCAGTTTTTAATAAAACTATCCATATGAAATGCACTGAGTTATATCAGTTTTTAATAAAACTATCCATATGCAATGCAGTGAGTTATATCCGTTTTTAATAAAACTATCCATATGCAATGCACTGAGTTATATCAGGTTTTAATAAAACTATCCATATGCAATGCACTGAGTTATATCAGTTTTTAATAAAACTAACCATATGCAATGCACTGAGTTATATCAGTTTTTAATAAAACTATCCATATGCAATGCAGTGAGTTATATCAGGTTTTAATAAAACTATCCATATGCAATGCACTGAGTTATATCAGATTTTAATAAAACTATCCATATGCAATGCACTGAGTTATATCAGTTTTTAATAAAACTATCCATATGCAATGCACTAAGTTATATCAGTTTTTAATAAAACTGTCCATATGCAATGCACTGAGTTATATCAGTTTTTAATAAAACTACCCATATGCAATGCACTGAGTTATATCAGTTTTTAATAAAACTATCCATATGCAATGCAGTGAGTTATATCAGTTTTTAATAAAACTATCCATATGCAATGCAGTGAGTTATATCAGTTTTTAATAAAACTATCTATATGCAATGCACTGAGTTATATCAGGTTTTAATAAAACTATCCATATGCAATGCAGTGAGTTATACCAGTTTTTAATAAAACTATCCATATGCAATGCACTGAGTTATATCAGGTTTTAATAAAACTATCCATATGCAATGCAGTGAGTTATATCAGTTTTAAATAAAACTATCCATATGCAATGCACTGAGTTATATCAGGTTTTAATAAAACTATCCATATGCAATGCACTGAGTTATATCGGGTTTTAATAAAACTATCCATATGCAATGCACTGAGTTATATCAGGTTTTAATAAAACTATCCATATGCAATGCACTGAGTTATATCGGGTTTTAATAAAACTATCCATATGCAATGCAGTAAGTTATATCAGTTTTAAATAAAACTATCCATATGCAATGCACTGAGTTATATCAGTTTTTAATAAAACTATCCATATGCAATGCACTGAGTTATATCAGTTTAAAATAAAACTATCCATATGCAATGCACTGAGTTATCTCAGGTTTTAATAAAACTATCCATATGCAATGCAGTGAGTTATATCAGTTTTAAATAAAACTATCCATATGCAATGTACTGAGTTATATCAGTTTTTAATAAAACTATCCATATGCAATGCACTGAGTTATATCAAATTTTACTAAAACTATCCATATGCAATGCAGTGAGTTATATCAGTTTTAAATAAAACTATCCATATGCAATGCAGTGAGTTATATCAGTTTTTAATAAAACTATCCATATGCAATGCAGTGAGTTATATCAGTTTTTAATAAAACTATCCATATGCAATGCACTGAGTTATATCAGTTTTAAATAAAACTATCCATATGCAATGCACTGAGTTATATCAGTTTTTAAATAAAACTATCCATATGCAATGCACTGAGTTATATCAGTTTTTAATAAAACTATCCATATGCAATGCACTGAGTTATATCAGGTTTTAATAAAACTATCCATATGCATTGCAGTGAGTTATATCAGATTTAAATAAAACTATCCATATGCAATGCAGTGAGTTATATCAGGTTTTAATAAAACTATCCATATGCAATGCAGTGAGTTATATCAGTTTTAAATAAAACTATCCATATGCAATGCACTGAGTTATATCAAGTTTTAATAAAACTATCCATATGCAATGCACTGAGTTATATCAGTTTTAAATAAAACTATCCATATGCAATGCACTGAGTTGTATCAGTTTTTAACAAACTATCCATATGCAATGCACTGAGTTATATCAGTTTTTAATAACACTATCCATATGCAATGCAGTGAGTTATATCAGTTTTTAATAAAACTATCCATATGCAATGCACTGAGTTATATCAGTTTTTAATAAAACTATCCATATGCAATGCACTGAGTTATATCAGGTTTAAATAAAACTATCCATATGCAATGCACTGCGTTATATCAGTTTTTAATAAAACTATCCATATGCAATGCACTGAGTTATATCAGTTTTTAATAAAACTATCCATATGCAATGCACTGAGTTATATCAGGTTTTAATAAAACTATCCATATGCAATGCACTGAGTTATATCAGTTTTTAATAAAACTATCCATATGCAATGCACTGAGTTATATCAGGTTTTAATAAAACTATCCATATGCAATGCACTGAGTTATATCAGTTTTTAATAAAACTATCCATATGCAATGCACTGAGTTATATCAGTGTTTAATAAAACTATCCATATGCAATGCACTGAGTTATATCAGGTTTTAATAAAACTATCCATATGCCATGCACTGAGTTATATCAGTTTTTAATAAAACTATCCATATGCAATGCACTGAGTTATATCAGGTTTAAATAAAACTATCCATATGCAATGCACTGAGCTATATCAGTTTTTAATAAAACTATCCATATGCAATGCACTGAGTTATATCAGGTTTAAATAAAATTATCCATATGCAATGCACTGAGTTATATCAGTTTTTAATAAAACTATCCATATGCAATGCACTTAGTTATATCAGTTTTTAATAAAACTATCCATATGCAAGGCACTGAGTTATATCAGTTTTTAATAAAACTAACCAAATGCAATGCACTGAGTTATATCAGTTTTTAATAAAACTATCCATATGCAATGCATTGAGTTATATCAGTTTTTAATAAAACTATCCATATGAAATGCACTGAGTTATATCAGTTTTTAATAAAACTATCCATATGCAATGCAGTGAGTTATATCCGTTTTTAATAAAACTATCCATATGCAATGCATTGAGTTATATCAGGTTTTAATAAAACTATCCATATGCAATGCACTGAGTTAGTTTTTAATAAAACTAACCATATGCAATGCAGTGAGTTTTTAATAAAACTATCCATATGCAATGCACTGAGTTATATTAGTTTTTAATAAAGCTATCCATATGCAATGCCCTGAGTTTTTAATAAAGCTATCCATATGCAATGCCCTGAGTTTTTAATAAAACTATCCATATGCAATGCACTGAGTTATATCAGGTTTTAATAAAACTATCCATATGCAATGCACTGAGTTATATCAGGTTTTAATAAAACTATACATATGCAATGCACTGAGTTATATCAGGTTTAAATAAAACTATCCATATGCAATGCACTGAGTTATATCAGTTTTTAATAAAACTATCCATATGCAATGCACTGAGTTATATTAGTTTTTAATAAAACTATCCATATGCAATGCACTGAGTTATATCAGTTTTTAATAAAACTATCCATATGCAATGCAGTGAGTTATATCAGTTTTTAATAAAACTATCCATATGCAATGCACTGAGTTATATTAGTTTTTAATAAAACTATCCATATGCAATGCAGTGAGTTATATCAGTTTTTAATAAAACTATCCATATGCAATGCACTGAGTTATATCAGTTTTTAATAAAACTATCCATATGCAATGCACTGAGTTATATCAGGTTTTAATAAAACTATCCATATGCAATGCACTGAGTTATATCAGTTTTTAATAAAACTATCCATATGCAATGCACTGAGTTATATCAGTGTTTAATAAAACTATCCATATGCAATGCACTGAGTTATATCAGGTTTTAATAAAACTATCAATATGCCATGCACTGAGTTATATCAGTTTTTAATAAAACTATCCATATGCAATGCACTGAGTTATATCAGTTTTTAATAAAACTATCCATATGCAATGCACTGAGTTATATCAGTTTTAAATAAAACTATCCATATGCAATGCACTGAGTTATATCAAGTTTTAATAAAACTATCCATATGCAATGCACTGAGTTATATCAGTTTTAAATAAAACTATCCATATGCAATGCACTGAGTTGTATCAGTTTTTAATAAAACTATCCATATACAATGCAGTGAGTTATATCAGTTTTTAATAAAACTATCCATATGCAATGCAGTGAGTTATATCAGTTTTTAATAAAACTATCCATATGCAATGCACTGAGTTATATCAGTTTTTAATAAAACTATCCATATGCAATGCACTGAGTTATATCAGGTTTAAATAAAACTATCCATATGCAATGCACTGCGTTATATCAGTTTTTAATAAAACTATCCATATGCAATGCACTGAGTTATATCAGTTTTTAATAAAACTATCCATATGCAATGCACTGAGTTATATCAGGTTTTAATAAAACTATCCATATGCAATGCACTGAGTTATATCAGTTTTTAATAAAACTATCCATATGCAATGCACTGAGTTATATCAGGTTTTAATAAAACTATCCATATGCAATGCACTGAGTTATATCAGTTTTTAATAAAACTATCCATATGCAATGCACTGAGTTATATCAGTGTTTAATAAAACTATCCATATGCAATGCACTGAGTTATATCAGGTTTTAATAAAACTATCCATATGCCATGCACTGAGTTATATCAGTTTTTAATAAAACTATCCATAGGCAACGCACTGAGTTATATCAGGTTTTACTAAAACTATCCATATGCAATGCACTGAGCTATATCAGTTTTTAATAAAACTATCCATATGCAATGCACTGAGTTATATCAGGTTTAAATAAAACTATCCATATGCAATGCACTGAGTTATATCAGTTTTTAATAAAACTATCCATATGCAATGCACTGAGTTATATCAGTTTCTAATAAAACTATCCATATGCAAGGCACTGAGCTATATCAGTTTTTAATAAAACTAACCAAATGCAATGCACTGAGTTATATCAGTTTTTAATAAAACTATCCATATGCAATGCATTGAGTTATATCAGTTTTTAATAAAACTATCCATATGAAATGCACTGAGTTATATCAGTTTTTAATAAAACTATCCATATGCAATGCAGTGAGTTATATCCGTTTTTAATAAAACTATCCATATGCCATGCACTGAGTTATATCAGGTTTTAATAAAACTATCCATATGCAATGCACTGAGTTATATCAGTTTTTAATAAAACTAACCATATGCAATGCACTGAGTTATATCAGTTTTTAATAAAACTATCCATATGCAATGCAGTGAGTTATATCAGGTTTTAATAAAACTATCCATATGCAATGCACTGAGTTATATCAGATTTTAATAAAACTGTCCATATGCAATGCACTGAGTTATATCAGTTTTTAATAAAACTATCCATATGCAATGCACTTAGTTATATCAGTTTTTAATAAAACTGTCCATATGCAATGCACTGAGTTATATCAGTTTTTAATAAAACTACCCATATGCAATGCACTGAGTTATATCAGTTTTTAATAAAACTATCCATATGCAATGCAGTGAGTTATATCAGTTTTTAATAAAACTATCCATATGCAATGCACTGAGTTATATTAGTTTTTAATAAAACTATCCATATGCAATGCAGTGAGTTATATCAGTTTTTAATAAAACTATCCATATGCAATGCACTGAGTTATATCAGTTTTTAATAAAACTATCCATATGCAATGCAGTGAGTTATATCAGTTTAAAATAAAACTATCCATATGCTATGCATTGAGTTATATCAGGTTTTAATAAAACTATCCATATGCAATGCAGTGAGTTATATCAGTTTTTAATAAAACTATCTATATGCAATGCACTGAGTTATATCAGGTTTTAATAAAACTATCCATATGCAATGCAGTGAGTTATACCAGTTTTTAATAAAACTATCCATATGCAATGCACTGAGTTATATCAGGTTTTAATAAAACTATCCATATGCAATGCAGTGAGTTATATCAGTTTTAAATAAAACTATCCATATGCAATGCACTGAGTTATATCAGGTTTTAATAAAACTATCCATATGCAATGCACTGAGTTATATCGGGTTTTAATAAAACTATCCATATGCAATGCACTGAGTTATATCAGGTTTTAATAAAACTATCCATATGCAATGCACTGAGTTATATCGGGTTTTAATAAAACTATCCATATGCAATGCAGTAAGTTATATCAGTTTTAAATAAAACTATCCATATGCAATGCACTGAGTTATATCAGTTTTTAATAAAACTATCCATATGCAATGCACTGAGTTATATCAGTTTAAAATAAAACTATCCATATGCAATGCACTGAGTTATCTCAGGTTTTAATAAAACTATCCATATGCAATGCAGTGAGTTATATCAGTTTTAAATAAAACTATCCATATGCAATGTACTGAGTTATATCAGTTTTTAATAAAACTATCCATATGCAATGCACTGAGTTATATCAAATTTTACTAAAACTATCCATATGCAATGCAGTGAGTTATATCAGTTTTAAATAAAACTATCCATATGCAATGCAGTGAGTTATATCAGTTTTTAATAAAACTATCCATATGCAATGCAGTGAGTTATATCAGTTTTTAATAAAACTATCCATATGCAATGCACTGAGTTATATCAGTTTTAAATAAAACTATCCATATGCAATGCACTGAGTTATATCAGTTTTAAATAAAACTATCCATATGCAATGCACTGAGTTATATCAGTTTTTAATAAAACTATCCATATGCAATGCACTGAGTTATATCAGGTTTTAATAAAACTATCCATATGTATTGCAGTGAGTTATATCAGATTTAAATAAAACTATCCATATGCAATGCAGTGAGTTATATCAGGTTTTAATAAAACTATCCATATGCAATGCAGTGAGTTATATCAGTTTTAAATAAAACTATCCATATGCAATGCACTGAGTTATATCAAGTTTTAATAAAACTATCCATATGCAATGCACTGAGTTATATCAGTTTTAAATAAAACTATCCATATGCAATGCACTGAGTTGTATCAGTTTTTAACAAAACTATCCATATGCAATGCACTGAGTTATATCAGTTTTTAATAACACTATCCATATGCAATGCAGTGAGTTATATCAGTTTTTAATAAAACTATCCATATGCAATGCACTGAGTTATATCAGTTTTTAATAAAACTATCCATATGCAATGCACTGAGTTATATCAGGTTTAAATAAAACTATCCATATGCAATGCACTGCGTTATATCAGTTTTTAATAAAACTATCCATATGCAATGCACTGAGTTATATCAGTTTTTAATAAAACTATCCATATGCAATGCACTGAGTTATATCAGGTTTTAATAAAACTATCCATATGCAATGCACTGAGTTATATCAGTTTTTAATAAAACTATCCATATGCAATGCACTGAGTTATATCAGGTTTTAATAAAACTATCCATATGCAATGCACTGAGTTATATCAGTTTTTAATAAAACTATCCATATGCAATGCACTGAGTTATATCAGTGTTTAATAAAACTATCCATATGCAATGCACTGAGTTATATCAGGTTTTAATAAAACTATCCATATGCCATGCACTGAGTTATATCAGTTTTTAATAAAACTATCCATATGCAATGCACTGAGTTATATCAGGTTTAAATAAAACTATCCATATGCAATGCACTGAGCTATATCAGTTTTTAATAAAACTATCCATATGCAATGCACTGAGTTATATCAGGTTTAAATAAAACTATCCATATGCAATGCACTGAGTTATATCAGTTTTTAATAAAACTATCCATATGCAATGCACTTAGTTATATCAGTTTTTAATAAAACTATCCATATGCAAGGCACTGAGTTATATCAGTTTTTAATAAAACTAACCAAATGCAATGCACTGAGTTATATCAGTTTTTAATAAAACTATCCATATGCAATGCATTGAGTTATATCAGTTTTTAATAAAACTATCCATATGAAATGCACTGAGTTATATCAGTTTTTAATAAAACTATCCATATGCAATGCAGTGAGTTATATCCGTTTTTAATAAAACTATCCATATGCAATGCATTGAGTTATATCAGGTTTTAATAAAACTATCCATATGCAATGCACTGAGTTAGTTTTTAATAAAACTAACCATATGCAATGCAGTGAGTTTTTAATAAAACTATCCATATGCAATGCACTGAGTTATATTAGTTTTTAATAAAGCTATCCATATGCAATGCCCTGAGTTTTTAATAAAACTATCCATATGCAATGCACTGAGTTATATCAGTTTTAAATAAAACTATCCATATGCAATGCACTGAGTTATATCAGTTTTTAATAAAACTATCCATATGCAATGCACTGAGTTATATCAGGTTTTAATAAAACTATCCATATGCATTGCAGTGAGTTATATCAGATTTAAATAAAACTATCCATATGCAATGCAGTGAGTTATATCAGGTTTTAATAAAACTATCCATATGCAATGCAGTGAGTTATATCAGTTTTAAATAAAACTATCCATATGCAATGCACTGAGTTATATCAAGTTTTAATAAAACTATCCATATGCAATGCACTGAGTTATATCAGTTTTAAATAAAACTATCCATATGCAATGCACTGAGTTGTATCAGTTTTTAACAAAACTATCCATATGCAATGCACTGAGTTATATCAGTTTTTAATAACACTATCCATATGCAATGCAGTGAGTTATATCAGTTTTTAATAAAACTATCCATATGCAATGCACTGAGTTATATCAGTTTTTAATAAAACTATCCATATGCAATGCACTGAGTTATATCAGGTTTAAATAAAACTATCCATATGCAATGCACTGCGTTATATCAGTTTTTAATAAAACTATCCATATGCAATGCACTGAGTTATATCAGTTTTTAATAAAACTATCCATATGCAATGCACTGAGTTATATCAGGTTTTAATAAAACTATCCATATGCAATGCACTGAGTTATATCAGTTTTTAATAAAACTATCCATATGCAATGCACTGAGTTATATCAGGTTTTAATAAAACTATCCATATGCAATGCACTGAGTTATATCAGTTTTTAATAAAACTATCCATATGCAATGCACTGAGTTATATCAGTGTTTAATAAAACTATCCATATGCAATGCACTGAGTTATATCAGGTTTTAATAAAACTATCCATATGCCATGCACTGAGTTATATCAGTTTTTAATAAAACTATCCATATGCAATGCACTGAGTTATATCAGGTTTAAATAAAACTATCCATATGCAATGCACTGAGCTATATCAGTTTTTAATAAAACTATCCATATGCAATGCACTGAGTTATATCAGGTTTAAATAAAACTATCCATATGCAATGCACTGAGTTATATCAGTTTTTAATAAAACTATCCATATGCAATGCACTTAGTTATATCAGTTTTTAATAAAACTATCCATATGCAAGGCACTGAGTTATATCAGTTTTTAATAAAACTAACCAAATGCAATGCACTGAGTTATATCAGTTTTTAATAAAACTATCCATATGCAATGCATTGAGTTATATCAGTTTTTAATAAAACTATCCATATGAAATGCACTGAGTTATATCAGTTTTTAATAAAACTATCCATATGCAATGCAGTGAGTTATATCCGTTTTTAATAAAACTATCCATATGCAATGCATTGAGTTATATCAGGTTTTAATAAAACTATCCATATGCAATGCACTGAGTTAGTTTTTAATAAAACTAACCATATGCAATGCAGTGAGTTTTTAATAAAACTATCCATATGCAATGCACTGAGTTATATTAGTTTTTAATAAAGCTATCCATATGCAATGCCCTGAGTTTTTAATAAAACTATCCATATGCAATGCACTGAGTTATATCAGGTTTTAATAAAACTATCCATATGCAATGCACTGAGTTATATCAGGTTTTAATAAAACTATCCATATGCAATGCACTGAGTTATATCAGGTTTAAATAAAACTATCCATATGCAATGCACTGAGTTATATCAGTTTTTAATAAAACTATCCATATGCAATGCACTGAGTTATATTAGTTTTTAATAAAACTATCCATATGCAATGCACTGAGTTATATCAGTTTTTAATAAAACTATCCATATGCAATGCAGTGAGTTATATCAGTTTTTAATAAAACTATCCATATGCAATGCACTGAGTTATATTAGTTTTTAATAAAACTATCCATATGCAATGCAGTGAGTTATATCAGTTTTTAATAAAACTATCCATATGCAATGCACTGAGTTATATCAGTTTTTAATAAAACTATCCATATGCAATGCACTGAGTTATATCAGGTTTTAATAAAACTATCCATATGCAATGCACTGAGTTATATCAGTTTTTAATAAAACTATCCATATGCAATGCACTGAGTTATATCAGTGTTTAATAAAACTATCCATATGCAATGCACTGAGTTATATCAGGTTTTAATAAAACTATCCATATGCCATGCACTGAGTTATATCAGTTTTTAATAAAACTATCCATATGCAATGCACTGAGTTATATCAGGTTTAAATAAAACTATCCATATGCAATGCACTGAGCTATATCAGTTTTTAATAAAACTATCCATATGCAATGCACTGAGTTATATCAGGTTTAAATAAAACTATCCATATGCAATGCACTGAGTTATATCAGTTTTTAATAAAACTATCCATATGCAATGCACTTAGTTATATCAGTTTTTAATAAAACTATCCATATGCAAGGCACTGAGTTATATCAGTTTTTAATAAAACTAACCAAATGCAATGCACTGAGTTATATCAGTTTTTAATAAAACTATCCATATGCAATGCATTGAGTTATATCAGTTTTTAATAAAACTATCCATATGAAATGCACTGAGTTATATCAGTTTTTAATAAAACTATCCATATGCAATGCAGTGAGTTATATCCGTTTTTAATAAAACTATCCATATGCAATGCATTGAGTTATATCAGGTTTTAATAAAACTATCCATATGCAATGCACTGAGTTAGTTTTTAATAAAACTAACCATATGCAATGCAGTGAGTTTTTAATAAAACTATCCATATGCAATGCACTGAGTTATATTAGTTTTTAATAAAGCTATCCATATGCAATGCCCTGAGTTTTTAATAAAACTATCCATATGCAATGCACTGAGTTATATCAGGTTTTAATAAAACTATCCATATGCAATGCACTGAGTTATATCAGGTTTTAATAAAACTATCCATATGCAATGCACTGAGTTATATCAGGTTTAAATAAAACTATCCATATGCAATGCACTGAGTTATATCAGTTTTTAATAAAACTATCCATATGCAATGCACTGAGTTATATTAGTTTTTAATAAAACTATCCATATGCAATGCACTGAGTTATATCAGTTTTTAATAAAACTATCCATATGCAATGCAGTGAGTTATATCAGTTTTAAATAAAACTATCCATATGCAATGCACTGAGTTATATCAGTTTTTAATAAAACTATCCATATGCAATGCACTGAGTTATATCAGGTTTTAATAAAACTATCCATATGCATTGCAGTGAGTTATATCAGATTTAAATAAAACTATCCATATGCAATGCAGTGAGTTATATCAGGTTTTAATAAAACTATCCATATGCAATGCAGTGAGTTATATCAGTTTTAAATAAAACTATCCATATGCAATGCACTGAGTTATATCAAGTTTTAATAAAACTATCCATATGCAATGCACTGAGTTATATCAGTTTTAAATAAAACTATCCATATGCAATGCACTGAGTTGTATCAGTTTTTAACAAAACTATCCATATGCAATGCACTGAGTTATATCAGTTTTTAATAACACTATCCATATGCAATGCAGTGAGTTATATCAGTTTTTAATAAAACTATCCATATGCAATGCACTGAGTTATATCAGTTTTTAATAAAACTATCCATATGCAATGCACTGAGTTATATCAGGTTTAAATAAAACTATCCATATGCAATGCACTGCGTTATATCAGTTTTTAATAAAACTATCCATATGCAATGCACTGAGTTATATCAGTTTTTAATAAAACTATCCATATGCAATGCACTGAGTTATATCAGGTTTTAATAAAACTATCCATATGCAATGCACTGAGTTATATCAGTTTTTAATAAAACTATCCATATGCAATGCACTGAGTTATATCAGGTTTTAATAAAACTATCCATATGCAATGCACTGAGTTATATCAGTTTTTAATAAAACTATCCATATGCAATGCACTGAGTTATATCAGTGTTTAATAAAACTATCCATATGCAATGCACTGAGTTATATCAGGTTTTAATAAAACTATCCATATGCCATGCACTGAGTTATATCAGTTTTTAATAAAACTATCCATATGCAATGCACTGAGTTATATCAGGTTTAAATAAAACTATCCATATGCAATGCACTGAGCTATATCAGTTTTTAATAAAACTATCCATATGCAATGCACTGAGTTATATCAGGTTTAAATAAAACTATCCATATGCAATGCACTGAGTTATATCAGTTTTTAATAAAACTATCCATATGCAATGCACTTAGTTATATCAGTTTTTAATAAAACTATCCATATGCAAGGCACTGAGTTATATCAGTTTTTAATAAAACTAACCAAATGCAATGCACTGAGTTATATCAGTTTTTAATAAAACTATCCATATGCAATGCATTGAGTTATATCAGTTTTTAATAAAACTATCCATATGAAATGCACTGAGTTATATCAGTTTTTAATAAAACTATCCATATGCAATGCAGTGAGTTATATCCGTTTTTAATAAAACTATCCATATGCAATGCATTGAGTTATATCAGGTTTTAATAAAACTATCCATATGCAATGCACTGAGTTAGTTTTTAATAAAACTAACCATATGCAATGCAGTGAGTTTTTAATAAAACTATCCATATGCAATGCACTGAGTTATATTAGTTTTTAATAAAGCTATCCATATGCAATGCCCTGAGTTTTTAATAAAGCTATCCATATGCAATGCCCTGAGTTTTTAATAAAACTATCCATATGCAATGCACTGAGTTATATCAGGTTTTAATAAAACTATCCATATGCAATGCACTGAGTTATATCAGGTTTTAATAAAACTATCCATATGCAATGCACTGAGTTATATCAGGTTTAAATAAAACTATCCATATGCAATGCACTGAGTTATATCAGTTTTTAATAAAACTATCCATATGCAATGCACTGAGTTATATTAGTTTTTAATAAAACTATCCATATGCAATGCACTGAGTTATATCAGTTTTTAATAAAACTATCCATATGCAATGCAGTGAGTTATATCAGTTTTTAATAAAACTATCCATATGCAATGCACTGAGTTATATTAGTTTTTAATAAAACTATCCATATGCAATGCAGTGAGTTATATCAGTTTTTAATAAAACTATCCATATGCAATGCACTGAGTTATATCAGTTTTTAATAAAACTATCCATATGCAATGCACTGAGTTATATCAGGTTTTAATAAAACTATCCATATGCAATGCACTGAGTTATATCAGTTTTTAATAAAACTATCCATATGCAATGCACTGAGTTATATCAGTGTTTAATAAAACTATCCATATGCAATGCACTGAGTTATATCAGGTTTTAATAAAACTATCAATATGCCATGCACTGAGTTATATCAGTTTTTAATAAAACTATCCATATGCAATGCACTGAGTTATATCAGTTTTTAATAAAACTATCCATATGCAATGCACTGAGTTATATCAGTTTTAAATAAAACTATCCATATGCAATGCACTGAGTTATATCAAGTTTTAATAAAACTATCCATATGCAATGCACTGAGTTATATCAGTTTTAAATAAAACTATCCATATGCAATGCACTGAGTTGTATCAGTTTTTAATAAAACTATCCATATACAATGCAGTGAGTTATATCAGTTTTTAATAAAACTATCCATATGCAATGCAGTGAGTTATATCAGTTTTTAATAAAACTATCCATATGCAATGCACTGAGTTATATCAGTTTTTAATAAAACTATCCATATGCAATGCACTGAGTTATATCAGGTTTAAATAAAACTATCCATATGCAATGCACTGCGTTATATCAGTTTTTAATAAAACTATCCATATGCAATGCACTGAGTTATATCAGTTTTTAATAAAACTATCCATATGCAATGCACTGAGTTATATCAGGTTTTAATAAAACTATCCATATGCAATGCACTGAGTTATATCAGTTTTTAATAAAACTATCCATATGCAATGCACTGAGTTATATCAGGTTTTAATAAAACTATCCATATGCAATGCACTGAGTTATATCAGTTTTTAATAAAACTATCCATATGCAATGCACTGAGTTATATCAGTGTTTAATAAAACTATCCATATGCAATGCACTGAGTTATATCAGGTTTTAATAAAACTATCCATATGCCATGCACTGAGTTATATCAGTTTTTAATAAAACTATCCATAGGCAACGCACTGAGTTATATCAGGTTTTACTAAAACTATCCATATGCAATGCACTGAGCTATATCAGTTTTTAATAAAACTATCCATATGCAATGCACTGAGTTATATCAGGTTTAAATAAAACTATCCATATGCAATGCACTGAGTTATATCAGTTTTTAATAAAACTATCCATATGCAATGCACTGAGTTATATCAGTTTCTAATAAAACTATCCATATGCAAGGCACTGAGCTATATCAGTTTTTAATAAAACTAACCAAATGCAATGCACTGAGTTATATCAGTTTTTAATAAAACTATCCATATGCAATGCATTGAGTTATATCAGTTTTTAATAAAACTATCCATATGAAATGCACTGAGTTATATCAGTTTTTAATAAAACTATCCATATGCAATGCAGTGAGTTATATCCGTTTTTAATAAAACTATCCATATGCCATGCACTGAGTTATATCAGGTTTTAATAAAACTATCCATATGCAATGCACTGAGTTATATCAGTTTTTAATAAAACTAACCATATGCAATGCACTGAGTTATATCAGTTTTTAATAAAACTATCCATATGCAATGCAGTGAGTTATATCAGGTTTTAATAAAACTATCCATATGCAATGCACTGAGTTATATCAGATTTTAATAAAACTGTCCATATGCAATGCACTGAGTTATATCAGTTTTTAATAAAACTATCCATATGCAATGCACTTAGTTATATCAGTTTTTAATAAAACTGTCCATATGCAATGCACTGAGTTATATCAGTTTTTAATAAAACTACCCATATGCAATGCACTGAGTTATATCAGTTTTTAATAAAACTATCCATATGCAATGCAGTGAGTTATATCAGTTTTTAATAAAACTATCCATATGCAATGCACTGAGTTATATTAGTTTTTAATAAAACTATCCATATGCAATGCAGTGAGTTATATCAGTTTTTAATAAAACTATCCATATGCAATGCACTGAGTTATATCAGTTTTTAATAAAACTATCCATATGCAATGCAGTGAGTTATATCAGTTTAAAATAAAACTATCCATATGCTATGCATTGAGTTATATCAGGTTTTAATAAAACTATCCATATGCAATGCAGTGAGTTATATCAGTTTTTAATAAAACTATCTATATGCAATGCACTGAGTTATATCAGGTTTTAATAAAACTATCCATATGCAATGCAGTGAGTTATACCAGTTTTTAATAAAACTATCCATATGCAATGCACTGAGTTATATCAGGTTTTAATAAAACTATCCATATGCAATGCAGTGAGTTATATCAGTTTTAAATAAAACTATCCATATGCAATGCACTGAGTTATATCAGGTTTTAATAAAACTATCCATATGCAATGCACTGAGTTATATCGGGTTTTAATAAAACTATCCATATGCAATGCACTGAGTTATATCAGGTTTTAATAAAACTATCCATATGCAATGCACTGAGTTATATCGGGTTTTAATAAAACTATCCATATGCAATGCAGTAAGTTATATCAGTTTTAAATAAAACTATCCATATGCAATGCACTGAGTTATATCAGTTTTTAATAAAACTATCCATATGCAATGCACTGAGTTATATCAGTTTAAAATAAAACTATCCATATGCAATGCACTGAGTTATCTCAGGTTTTAATAAAACTATCCATATGCAATGCAGTGAGTTATATCAGTTTTAAATAAAACTATCCATATGCAATGTACTGAGTTATATCAGTTTTTAATAAAACTATCCATATGCAATGCACTGAGTTATATCAAATTTTACTAAAACTATCCATATGCAATGCAGTGAGTTATATCAGTTTTAAATAAAACTATCCATATGCAATGCAGTGAGTTATATCAGTTTTTAATAAAACTATCCATATGCAATGCAGTGAGTTATATCAGTTTTTAATAAAACTATCCATATGCAATGCACTGAGTTATATCAGTTTTAAATAAAACTATCCATATGCAATGCACTGAGTTATATCAGTTTTAAATAAAACTATCCATATGCAATGCACTGAGTTATATCAGTTTTTAATAAAACTATCCATATGCAATGCACTGAGTTATATCAGGTTTTAATAAAACTATCCATATGTATTGCAGTGAGTTATATCAGATTTAAATAAAACTATCCATATGCAATGCAGTGAGTTATATCAGGTTTTAATAAAACTATCCATATGCAATGCAGTGAGTTATATCAGTTTTAAATAAAACTATCCATATGCAATGCACTGAGTTATATCAAGTTTTAATAAAACTATCCATATGCAATGCACTGAGTTATATCAGTTTTAAATAAAACTATCCATATGCAATGCACTGAGTTGTATCAGTTTTTAACAAAACTATCCATATGCAATGCACTGAGTTATATCAGTTTTTAATAACACTATCCATATGCAATGCAGTGAGTTATATCAGTTTTTAATAAAACTATCCATATGCAATGCACTGAGTTATATCAGTTTTTAATAAAACTATCCATATGCAATGCACTGAGTTATATCAGGTTTAAATAAAACTATCCATATGCAATGCACTGCGTTATATCAGTTTTTAATAAAACTATCCATATGCAATGCACTGAGTTATATCAGTTTTTAATAAAACTATCCATATGCAATGCACTGAGTTATATCAGGTTTTAATAAAACTATCCATATGCAATGCACTGAGTTATATCAGTTTTTAATAAAACTATCCATATGCAATGCACTGAGTTATATCAGGTTTTAATAAAACTATCCATATGCAATGCACTGAGTTATATCAGTTTTTAATAAAACTATCCATATGCAATGCACTGAGTTATATCAGTGTTTAATAAAACTATCCATATGCAATGCACTGAGTTATATCAGGTTTTAATAAAACTATCCATATGCCATGCACTGAGTTATATCAGTTTTTAATAAAACTATCCATATGCAATGCACTGAGTTATATCAGGTTTAAATAAAACTATCCATATGCAATGCACTGAGCTATATCAGTTTTTAATAAAACTATCCATATGCAATGCACTGAGTTATATCAGGTTTAAATAAAACTATCCATATGCAATGCACTGAGTTATATCAGTTTTTAATAAAACTATCCATATGCAATGCACTTAGTTATATCAGTTTTTAATAAAACTATCCATATGCAAGGCACTGAGTTATATCAGTTTTTAATAAAACTAACCAAATGCAATGCACTGAGTTATATCAGTTTTTAATAAAACTATCCATATGCAATGCATTGAGTTATATCAGTTTTTAATAAAACTATCCATATGAAATGCACTGAGTTATATCAGTTTTTAATAAAACTATCCATATGCAATGCAGTGAGTTATATCCGTTTTTAATAAAACTATCCATATGCAATGCATTGAGTTATATCAGGTTTTAATAAAACTATCCATATGCAATGCACTGAGTTAGTTTTTAATAAAACTAACCATATGCAATGCAGTGAGTTTTTAATAAAACTATCCATATGCAATGCACTGAGTTATATTAGTTTTTAATAAAGCTATCCATATGCAATGCCCTGAGTTTTTAATAAAACTATCCATATGCAATGCACTGAGTTATATCAGTTTTAAATAAAACTATCCATATGCAATGCACTGAGTTATATCAGTTTTTAATAAAACTATCCATATGCAATGCACTGAGTTATATCAGGTTTTAATAAAACTATCCATATGCATTGCAGTGAGTTATATCAGATTTAAATAAAACTATCCATATGCAATGCAGTGAGTTATATCAGGTTTTAATAAAACTATCCATATGCAATGCAGTGAGTTATATCAGTTTTAAATAAAACTATCCATATGCAATGCACTGAGTTATATCAAGTTTTAATAAAACTATCCATATGCAATGCACTGAGTTATATCAGTTTTAAATAAAACTATCCATATGCAATGCACTGAGTTGTATCAGTTTTTAACAAAACTATCCATATGCAATGCACTGAGTTATATCAGTTTTTAATAACACTATCCATATGCAATGCAGTGAGTTATATCAGTTTTTAATAAAACTATCCATATGCAATGCACTGAGTTATATCAGTTTTTAATAAAACTATCCATATGCAATGCACTGAGTTATATCAGGTTTAAATAAAACTATCCATATGCAATGCACTGCGTTATATCAGTTTTTAATAAAACTATCCATATGCAATGCACTGAGTTATATCAGTTTTTAATAAAACTATCCATATGCAATGCACTGAGTTATATCAGGTTTTAATAAAACTATCCATATGCAATGCACTGAGTTATATCAGTTTTTAATAAAACTATCCATATGCAATGCACTGAGTTATATCAGGTTTTAATAAAACTATCCATATGCAATGCACTGAGTTATATCAGTTTTTAATAAAACTATCCATATGCAATGCACTGAGTTATATCAGTGTTTAATAAAACTATCCATATGCAATGCACTGAGTTATATCAGGTTTTAATAAAACTATCCATATGCCATGCACTGAGTTATATCAGTTTTTAATAAAACTATCCATATGCAATGCACTGAGTTATATCAGGTTTAAATAAAACTATCCATATGCAATGCACTGAGCTATATCAGTTTTTAATAAAACTATCCATATGCAATGCACTGAGTTATATCAGGTTTAAATAAAACTATCCATATGCAATGCACTGAGTTATATCAGTTTTTAATAAAACTATCCATATGCAATGCACTTAGTTATATCAGTTTTTAATAAAACTATCCATATGCAAGGCACTGAGTTATATCAGTTTTTAATAAAACTAACCAAATGCAATGCACTGAGTTATATCAGTTTTTAATAAAACTATCCATATGCAATGCATTGAGTTATATCAGTTTTTAATAAAACTATCCATATGAAATGCACTGAGTTATATCAGTTTTTAATAAAACTATCCATATGCAATGCAGTGAGTTATATCCGTTTTTAATAAAACTATCCATATGCAATGCATTGAGTTATATCAGGTTTTAATAAAACTATCCATATGCAATGCACTGAGTTAGTTTTTAATAAAACTAACCATATGCAATGCAGTGAGTTTTTAATAAAACTATCCATATGCAATGCACTGAGTTATATTAGTTTTTAATAAAGCTATCCATATGCAATGCCCTGAGTTTTTAATAAAACTATCCATATGCAATGCACTGAGTTATATCAGGTTTTAATAAAACTATCCATATGCAATGCACTGAGTTATATCAGGTTTTAATAAAACTATCCATATGCAATGCACTGAGTTATATCAGGTTTAAATAAAACTATCCATATGCAATGCACTGAGTTATATCAGTTTTTAATAAAACTATCCATATGCAATGCACTGAGTTATATTAGTTTTTAATAAAACTATCCATATGCAATGCACTGAGTTATATCAGTTTTTAATAAAACTATCCATATGCAATGCAGTGAGTTATATCAGTTTTTAATAAAACTATCCATATGCAATGCACTGAGTTATATTAGTTTTTAATAAAACTATCCATATGCAATGCAGTGAGTTATATCAGTTTTTAATAAAACTATCCATATGCAATGCACTGAGTTATATCAGTTTTTAATAAAACTATCCATATGCAATGCACTGAGTTATATCAGGTTTTAATAAAACTATCCATATGCAATGCACTGAGTTATATCAGTTTTTAATAAAACTATCCATATGCAATGCACTGAGTTATATCAGTGTTTAATAAAACTATCCATATGCAATGCACTGAGTTATATCAGGTTTTAATAAAACTATCCATATGCCATGCACTGAGTTATATCAGTTTTTAATAAAACTATCCATATGCAATGCACTGAGTTATATCAGGTTTAAATAAAACTATCCATATGCAATGCACTGAGCTATATCAGTTTTTAATAAAACTATCCATATGCAATGCACTGAGTTATATCAGGTTTAAATAAAACTATCCATATGCAATGCACTGAGTTATATCAGTTTTTAATAAAACTATCCATATGCAATGCACTTAGTTATATCAGTTTTTAATAAAACTATCCATATGCAAGGCACTGAGTTATATCAGTTTTTAATAAAACTAACCAAATGCAATGCACTGAGTTATATCAGTTTTTAATAAAACTATCCATATGCAATGCATTGAGTTATATCAGTTTTTAATAAAACTATCCATATGAAATGCACTGAGTTATATCAGTTTTTAATAAAACTATCCATATGCAATGCAGTGAGTTATATCCGTTTTTAATAAAACTATCCATATGCAATGCATTGAGTTATATCAGGTTTTAATAAAACTATCCATATGCAATGCACTGAGTTAGTTTTTAATAAAACTAACCATATGCAATGCAGTGAGTTTTTAATAAAACTATCCATATGCAATGCACTGAGTTATATTAGTTTTTAATAAAGCTATCCATATGCAATGCCCTGAGTTTTTAATAAAACTATCCATATGCAATGCACTGAGTTATATCAGGTTTTAATAAAACTATCCATATGCAATGCACTGAGTTATATCAGGTTTTAATAAAACTATCCATATGCAATGCACTGAGTTATATCAGGTTTAAATAAAACTATCCATATGCAATGCACTGAGTTATATCAGTTTTCAATAAAACTATCCATATGCAATGCACTGAGTTATATTAGTTTTTAATAAAACTATCCATATGCAATGCACTGAGTTATATCAGTTTTTAATAAAACTATCCATATGCAATGCAGTGAGTTATATCAGTTTTTAATAAAACTATCCATATGCAATGCACTGAGTTATATTAGTTTTTAATAAAACTATCCATATGCAATGCAGTGAGTTATATCAGTTTTTAATAAAACTATCCATATGCAATGCACTGAGTTATATCAGTTTTTAATAAAACTATCCATATGCAATGCACTGAGTTATATCAGGTTTTAATAAAACTATCCATATGCAATGCACTGAGTTATATCAGTTTTTAATAAAACTATCCATATGCAATGCACTGAGTTATATCAGTGTTTAATAAAACTATCCATATGCAATGCACTGAGTTATATCAGGTTTTAATAAAACTATCCATATGCCATGCACTGAGTTATATCAGTTTTTAATAAAACTATCCATATGCAATGCACTGAGTTATATCAGGTTTAAATAAAACTATCCATATGCAATGCACTGAGCTATATCAGTTTTTAATAAAACTATCCATATGCAATGCACTGAGTTATATCAGGTTTAAATAAAACTATCCATATGCAATGCACTGAGTTATATCAGTTTTTAATAAAACTATCCATATGCAATGCACTTAGTTATATCAGTTTTTAATAAAACTATCCATATGCAAGGCACTGAGTTATATCAGTTTTTAATAAAACTAACCAAATGCAATGCACTGAGTTATATCAGTTTTTAATAAAACTATCCATATGCAATGCATTGAGTTATATCAGTTTTTAATAAAACTATCCATATGAAATGCACTGAGTTATATCAGTTTTTAATAAAACTATCCATATGCAATGCAGTGAGTTATATCCGTTTTTAATAAAACTATCCATATGCAATGCATTGAGTTATATCAGGTTTTAATAAAACTATCCATATGCAATGCACTGAGTTAGTTTTTAATAAAACTAACCATATGCAATGCAGTGAGTTTTTAATAAAACTATCCATATGCAATGCACTGAGTTATATTAGTTTTTAATAAAGCTATCCATATGCAATGCCCTGAGTTTTTAATAAAACTATCCATATGCAATGCACTGAGTTATATCAGGTTTTAATAAAACTATCCATATGCAATGCACTGAGTTATATCAGGTTTTAATAAAACTATCCATATGCAATGCACTGAGTTATATCAGGTTTAAATAAAACTATCCATATGCAATGCACTGAGTTATATCAGTTTTTAATAAAACTATCCATATGCAATGCACTGAGTTATATTAGTTTTTAATAAAACTATCCATATGCAATGCACTGAGTTATATCAGTTTTTAATAAAACTATCCATATGCAATGCAGTGAGTTATATCAGTTTTTAATAAAACTATCCATATGCAATGCACTGAGTTATATTAGTTTTTAATAAAACTATCCATATGCAATGCAGTGAGTTATATCAGTTTTTAATAAAACTATCCATATGCAATGCACTGAGTTATATCAGTTTTTAATAAAACTATCCATATGCAATGCAGTGAGTTATATCAGTTTTAAATAAAACTATCCACATGCAATGCATTGAGTTATATCAGGTTTTAATAAAACTATCCATATGCAATGCAGTGAGTTATATCAGTTTTTAATAAAACTATCCATATGCAATGCACTGAGTTATATCAGGTTTTAATAAAACTATCCATATGCAATGCACTGAGTTATATCAGTTTTTAATAAAACTATCCATATGCAATGCACTGAGTTATATCAGTTTTTAATAAAACTATCCATATGCAATGCACTGAGTTATATCAGGTTTTAATAAAACTATCCATATGCAATGCACTGAGTTATATCAGTTTTTAATAAAACTATCCATATGCAATGCATTGAGTTATATCAGGTTTTAATAAAACTATCCATATGCAAAGCACTGAGTTATATCAGTTTTTAATAAAACTATCCATATGCAATGCAGTGAGTTATATCAGTTTTTAATAAAACTATCCATATGCAATGCACTGAGTTATATCAGTTTTTAATAAAACTATCCATATGCAATGCACTGAGTTATATCAGGTTTAAATAAAACTATCCATATGCAATGCACTGAGTTATATCAGTTTTTAATAAAACTATCCATATGCAATGCACTGAGTTATATTAGTTTTTAATAAAACTATCCATATGCAATGCCCTGAGTTATATCAGTTTTTAATAAAACTATCCATATGCAATGCACTGAGTTATATCAGTTTTTAATAAAACTATCCATATGCAAGGCACTGAGTTATATCAGTTTTTAATAAAACTAACCAAATGCAATGCACTGAGTTATATCAGGTTTTAATAAAACTATCCATATGCAAAGCACTGAGTTATATCAGTTTTTAATAAAACTATCCATATGCAATGCACTGCGTTATATCAGGTTTTAATAAAAATATCCATATGCAATGCACTGAGTTATATCAGTTTTTAATAAAACTATCCATATGCAATGCACTGAGTTATATCAGTTTTTAATAAAACTATCCATATGCAATGCACTGAGTTATATCAGGTTTTAATAAAACTATTTATATGCAATGCACTGAGTTTTATCAGTTTTTAATAAAACTATCCATATGAAATGCAGTGAGTTATATCAGTTTTTAATAAAACTATCCATATGCAATGCACTGAGTTATATCAGGTTTTAATAAAACTATCCATATGCAATGCACTGAGTTATATCAGGTTTAAATAAAACTATCCATATGCAATGCACTGAGTTATATCAGTTTTTAATAAAACTATCCATATGCAATGCACTGAGTTATATTAGTTTTTAATAAAACTATCCATATGCAATGCACTGAGTTATATCAGTTTTAAATAAAACTATCCATATGCAATGCACTGAGCTATATCAGTTTTTAATAAAACTATCCATATGCAATGCACTGAGTTATATCAGGTTTTAATAAAATTATCCATATGCAATGCACTGAGTTATATCAGTTTTTAATAAAACTATCCATATGCAATGCACTGAGTTATATCAGTTTTTAATAAAACTATCCATATGCAATGCAGTGAGTTGTATCAGTTTTTAATAAAACTATCCATATGCAATGCACTGAGTTATATCAGTTTTTAATAAAACTATCCATATACAATGCACTGAGTTACATCAGTTTTAAATAAAACTATCCATATGCAATGCACTGAGTTATATCAGTTTTTAATAAAACTATCCATATGCAATGCACTGAGTTATATCAGGTTTTAATAAAACTACCCATATGCAATGCACTGAGTTATATCAGTTTTTAATAAAACTATCCACATGCAATGCCCTGAGTTATATCAGGTTTAAATAAAACTATCCATATGCAATGCACTGATTTATATCAGTTTTTAATAAAACTCTCCATATGCAATGCACTGAGTTATATCAGTTTTTAATAAAACTATCCATATGCAATGCACTGAGTTATATCAGTTTTTAATAAAACTATCCATATGCAATGCACTGAGTTATATCAGTTTTTAATAAAACTATCCATATGCAATTCACTGAGTTATATCAGGTTTTAATAAAACTATCCATATGCAATGCACTGAGTTATATCAGGTTTTAATAAAACTATCCATATGCAATGCACGGAGTTATATCAGGTTTTAATAAAACTATCCATATGCAATGCACTGAGTTATATCAGTTTTTAATAAAACTATCCATATGCAATGCAGTGAGTTGTATCAGGTTTTAATAAAACTATCCATATGCAATGCACTCAGTTATATCAGTTTTTAATAAAACTATCCATATGCAATGCACTGTGTTATATCAGGTTTTAATAAAACTATCCATATGCAATGCACTGAGTTATATCAGTTTTTAATAAAACTATCCATATGCAATGCACTGAGTTATATCAGTTTTTAATAAGACTATCCATATGCAATGCACTGAGTTATATCAGGTTTAAATAAAACTATCCATATGCAATGCACTGAGTTATATCAGTTTTTAATAAAACTATCCATATGCAATGCAGTGAGTTATATCAGTTTTTAATAAAACTATCCATATGCAATGCACTGAGTTATATCAGTTTTTAATAAAACTATCCATATGCAATGCACTGAGTTATATCAGTTTTTAATAAAACTATCCATATGCAATGCAGTGAGTTGTATCAGTTTTTAATAAAACTATCCATATGCAATGCACTGAGTTATATCAGTTTTTAATAAAACTATCCATATGCAATGCACTGAGTTACATCACTTTTAAATAAAACTATCCATATGCAATGCGCTGAGTTATATCAGTTTTAAATAAAACTATCCATATGCAATGCACTGAGTTATATCAGTTTTTAATAAAACTATCCATATGCAAGGCACTGAGTTATATCAGTTTTTAATAAAACTATCC
>JAWMAG010000222.1:22500-45000 GCA_037013455.1 Ceratitis rosa | reverse complement strand
GTTCTCCAACTGTGTTTTCAAGTCTGATTCTCGCGTCTTTCCAGCGGGTGCATTGAAAGAATGTATGCTCTGCGTCATCTTCGTCAGCATCGTTATAAATACATGGCGGATCTTCAGCTTTCCCTATTTTATGCAGATATTTCCTGAAGTATCCGTGATCAGACAGCATCTGGGTAATGTAGTAGTCTACTTCTACGAATTTCCTGGTTGTCCATATTCTGACGTCTGCTATTAATTTGGCCGTCCATCGTCCATGAATTCCTTCTTCCCATCGGGCTTGCCACTGGTTCAGGGTTTCTTTCCTTATGTCCTCTTTGTTTGTATTGACAGTGCATCCTTGGTTCCTCATTTTTCTGAGCGTCCAGCCTCTTTTCTTTTCGGCTGCCAATAGGTCGATGGAAATGCTTCCGCTTATCACAGCTATAGCTTCCCCTGATACTGTGCGGTATGCCGACGCTATCCTCAAAGCCGCTGTGCGGTATACTTTGGCCAGTACCATTCGCCTATTTTTCTTCTTGAGCGAGTCCGCCCATAGCTCGGCTCCATAAAGTAGGATGTTAAGGGTTGCCGCCATGATGAGCTTTCTTTTTTCTTGTGTTGTCTACTAAGCTGGGAAGTGACTTTGGAGGCTTTCGCTGCGGCATGCTGGATTTGTGCCCAGTAGCTCAGTCTAGGGTCTAGTCTTACACCCAGATAGTTAACAACTCTTCTTGACCTCAGCGTATCAGCGATTGTGTGCATGTCTACTTCCAGAGGTATGTGTTTCATCGTTAGTAGCAGCAACTCGGTTTTTTCTGTTGCAAGTTTGAGACCCCGTTGGTCAAGCCACATTTTTGTTCTAATCATTACTTGATTTAATTTCCTGCGTGCGTCTTCCGTATCGCGGGCGGTATTTATAGCGGCAATATCGTCAGCATATCCCACAAGATATGTGCTCTCAGGCATCTCAAGATCTAATATGCCATCGTAGCTGACGTTCCAGAGGTGTGGCCCTAGGATAGAGCCCTGCGCTGCTCCCGCCGTCACCTTGTGTTTTCGCTGCCCGTCGGTAATTTGTTAGAGTAAGACCCTATCTCTGAGGTAGCTCCTCATCATTATGCTGAGATACCGGGGGATGGAAAATTTATTCTCTAAAGCTGCAATCATATCCTTCCACTGTGCACTGTCGAAGGCATTTCGAACGCCCAATGTGACTAGTAAGACTATTTGCTTGTGAAACCCTTGTTGGCCCTTGTCAACACTTTTAACTACATTCTCGATTGCTCCCAGTGTTGATCTGCCGGGCCTGAAACCGTATTGCTTTTTTGAGAGCCCTCCAGCACTAGCAATAGCTGCTTCTAGTCTCGGTTTTAGCAGTCTTTCCAGAAGCTTTCCAGCAGTGTCCAGCATGCAGAGAGGGCGGTATGCCCATGGACCCTTACTGATGAGCACCAGCTGCTGTCTTTTCCAGATTTCTGGGAATAGAGTTGTTTTCAGACAGGCATTAAACATATTTAGAAGTAGATTAGGCCGTTCTCGGGCAATTACTTTCAATACTTTGGCGGGTATGCCATCGGGACCTGGTGATTTATTTGGCTTAAGCTTACTTGCCGCTATTTGTAGCTCTTCGGTAGTAAAATAAGATATTTCTATTGGGAGGTTCTCCAGGGTTGCTTGTTCTTCCCGTATCTCATGTGCTGGAAATAAGGCCTTAACAATCTGTTCCATTTTATGTCCGTTAAATTCTGCTGGTGGTGTCCTAGCGCCGAGTTTTTTCATCACTACTCTGTACCCTAGCCCCCAAGGATCCCTATTTAGGTCGTTACGTAGCGCTTCCCACTTTTCTTTTTTACTATTCTCGATGGCACGTTTAAGTTCTTTTTTCGCAGCGTGGTACAGTTCCATTTCTGTAGCTGCGTTGCCTCTTCGTCTATTCTTTGTATAGACCCGCCGAAGGCGAAGACACGTTTTCCTTAGTTGCGCTATACTCTCAGTCCACCAGTACGCTGCTCGTTTTTGTCCCCTATTAGTGGCTCTTGGCATACCCTTATTACACGCTCGAGTTATTGTGAACATTGTTTCATCCACTAATTTCTTTGCGTTTTCCCAGTTCTTCTCTGTGGTTGCTTGTTTATCAATTTCGGATAGTAGTAAGCCAGTGTTTAGCTTTGAAGCATTCCATTTGCGGAGGGAGCTGTGTGTACTATTTTGAGCAGGTTGAGCTTGAGATTCTATTGTGAAGGTTATGTACTGGTGATCACTGCCAGTATAGTCCTCCACCACTTCCCAGCCTATTACCATGCCTGCTAAGCGCTCCGATGCCAATGTTATGTCGGGTGTTGTTTCTTCGCATCCTAGTCGTCTGAAAGTCGTTGCTATTCCGGTGTTGAGTACCACAAGGTCCAGTCGTGTGGCCATCTCTAGAATCCGTTTGCCTCTGGAGTCGGTGTTCTGCACACCCCATTCGACTGCTTTAGAGTTAAAATCTCCCGCGATTATCATGTGTCCTTCTGTCTCACGAGCGGTGTCCTGTATGCAGTCCAGTTTAGCTTGGAAGTCGTGGATGTTGTCGCTAGGTGTAAGGTAGCAGCTGAAAATAGTATAGAGGGCGCATTTGGTCCAGACGAAACCATTTCCGTTCCCTCTTGCTGTGGTGTGGAGTTTGCTGCTGGGGGAAGCCACACCGCAGCAGTGCCACTGCTATCCTCTAGCCATGATCCACTTTCCTTATTTTTATATTGTTCGCTGATGATAATGACATCGTAGTGGCTTTCTCTTGTCATTTGTGTCAGCAGCGCATCCGCAATTTTGCATCTATGCATGTTGGCTTGCAGAGCTTCTTGGAACACGGTAAACCCCTCCTTACATAAGCAGCAGTTTGGGGGGTTACGACATTATTTAAGGCTGTGTGCTCCTTGGCCACACTTTATGCATAAGCCTTGATCCTTTCTGTCTGATCTTTTACAGTCCCAGGTAGAATGCCCGGGTCCGAAGCAGCGAAAACATCTCTTCGTACTTTCTTTAAGCCGTAGCCTACAGTTGATCCATCAGATTTTAATACGAGCCTGCTTTATTAATTTATCGGCTTCTTCGCTCGGTAAGGTTATATATGCTCTTACTTGCTCTCTGCTGTTTGGTGGCCGTGGAGGGCTCTCCCAACACTCGATGTACTGACTCCAGGATTTCTTCTTTAGTTGTTAAGGAATCGATATCTCTGATCTCCACTGTAGCTTTTGGCTTTAAGTCAGCTACTGATGCGGACTCCTTTAGAGTGCTCACAAAAATTTTGGTTAGCCATCTGTCCTTTTTCTAATTCTAAGAGAATGGCGCCCGTTCCTGTTTTCTGTATTCCTCGTATCTTGACTTCGATTTCGTCTGGTTTATTTTCGCCTTGATATTTCGGAGAACTTCTGCGTAGCTTCTTCCATCTGCAGGCTTAATGATTACCGCATCTGATAGCCTCTTGGGCCTAGTTTTGGGTTTAGCCTTTTCTGCTTCTTTCTTGTGCCCATCGGTTTTAGGTACGTTCGATGTTGACGACGGTTGGTTATTGGCATTGGGTTTTTGTGTCTTCTTCGTTGTCACTGTCTTCCATTGCAGCTCGGGTTCTTCATTTCGTGGTCGTCCAGCGGGTCTCGATTCTACCGGACTTGTCGCGCGGCGTTTCGAGGAGGTCGATGCGGAGGTTTCTGCTAAAGTGTTTTTCGCTAACGCAATAGCTGTAACTATTTTCTCCTTCTCAGCCATTGTCCAGTTTCGTCTGTAGCTTTTGATTATATCAAAAAGCTCGTCCAACTGCGCGGCTCCGTTTTTGACAGCAAGGCTAACATTTTTTTGTTTGGAAATAGCCTGTTTCATTTTGTGCACAATCGTCCTGCCCTTTTCTACTGCTTCTTCTTCTGCTTGTCTCATTTTGCGCACACTCCTGCGGGGGGAGAGTTGGTTGAGATGCTGCTGGAGTGTTTCGATCTGCCATCGGCTCCGTAGTATTCGCAGCTGAGTTTGAAGATCTAGGCTCTACCGAGGGTGTATTTAATTGCTGGGTGTTGTTGCTTTTCTGAGAAACCGGTGTTAGTTGGAGCACAGGAGATCTCAGTACCCTGCCGCTTCTGCGGAAAATACTTCCGTGTTCCTCTTGGCACTCGTTTATATTCGAGCGATATCCTTTCTTCTGCTGCTCTTTCTCCGTACTATTCGGAGTTTTGTTATTTTTGTTTATTGGAGTTTTTGTAGTTATCATTTTTCATGGGTCTCCGCTCCAAGCCGCTATCTCCGCACGTTGTGCAGTCGCTCTGACGAAGGGCCCGAGGTTGTCTACGTATGTTGTAGTTTCTCGCGAGGGTTGACACAAGTCCTCATGGGAGCTTGTGTTTAGAGCCAGCCAGCGCTAATCAGGAGTTTATCTCAACTGAACCTGCACGGCCAACTTAATGGCGACGTGCTTTGAACGTACTTGGAGACCTGCCAGGGTTTTAACGAGACGGGGGCAATTGTGGCATTAGCCTGCCAGCCATTTCAGCTAGGTTTCACCCTTGCTTACTAAAGTGGCAGAATACCACTCTCACAAGCCCAAAAGCTAGCTTATTCGTAACGATGTTTCCAGTATACCTTAATCAGGATCTTACTGGTCTCAATCCTGATGGGTAGGTATTCCCTCGAGGCAGCCCCTTAGGGGTTGTGGATGCTTATTTCGAGGCGGCATCTATTCACCTCGTCACCGCAGCTTCATAGGGCCTCTTCGGGTCTTTTCAGCCGAGCCCTCTTCTCCTATCGCTCTTGGTCAGGGGCTGCTTATTGGGTATTCGCAGCTAGCCTGCCATGCTGTGGCCTGAGCTCAGCCTGTATTTTAATTAAAAGTATATTAAATAAATGTATAAAAGTGAATGCGAGTGAGCATCCGCAGAAGTCGCCGATCCAAATAAAAGAAGATAGAGAGAGAAGTGGGTTAGTTAGAGTATACCAATACAGTTTTCCAAACTCGAAACTGGAATTTGACATGCTGAGCGAGTCTCTCAGCCGTTTACGATTGGGTAACTTTCAGTGCATGTGAGCGAATCTTTCAGCTTTTTACAATTGCGTAGCTCTCAGTGTGTATTGAGGAACTGCCACGTGTTTATGCAAATTATAAAAATTGAGCATTCCAATTTGAAAGGATATTTCAACTTTACCAAATCAAACTCGTATACAGAGTCAATTACAAGAAGCTCATTATCAGACATTTTTCGAATTCACAGTGGGCTTGGTGCTTTGCTGTACTTGGTACTTCTGCGGTATCAAGCTACAAGCGTGTTTAAACCGAGAAATCAATAAAAGTTATTAAAGGGTGGTTATAATGATAGTACCAAGTCACACATATTTTCAAAATAAGGAAAATTTAACCCAATAGTTATAAAAAATGATTTGTAATAGGACTCAGAAAACCCACACTTAATGTTAGTTGTTGTTGTTTGCTTACTATTCTTTTTTCCACGGTTGGGACATTATTATGTGCCCCGACCCAAATTTGATGTATAATCTTTGGGCCGTTGGTATGGTTCTTGGCGCAAATCTGGTGCATAATCCTTGGACCGTTGTTGTGGGCCTCGGTTGGTTTTGATATCTAAAAGTGTGGCGCCTTGCCTGCGCACACACTATTTTTTGACAAATTACTGCCTGCACAACGTGAGCTGCTAAGTTGAGTGTTCTACCGTTTCATACAAATATAATATTACATATATTGGGTATTGTATTATACTTTGTTTTAAATTTACTAACCTGAATACTTTTTCTTGCCACCCGAAATATTTTCCAACAAATCCTCATGGATGCTTAATGTTGCTGGATTTAGATGGCTTCCACTGCTGATTTATTCCAAAAGAATTATTTTGCCGGAAATAGTCACTTCTCGAGTTTTCCCTTTCCAGCCTGTCACTTTCTGTACTGTTTCATTCCGAACAGCTCCAATAGAAGGTGAGCAGAGTTGTGTTGGTAAATTTGTTTAATTTAGAATTTTTCAACAAACTTAACAACTTAGTAAGAGTAACAGAGATGTTTTTATCTTTTGATAACTCAACTATTATGCTCATAGAAAAATATTAATTTCGCTTTCTCAAATAACCGGCTCTAAGGGCCATAATTTTTTCGAGATTCAATGAGTGCAGATACAAAAAAACTTGCAGCAGTCAGATACTCTCGGGGACCACGAACACCGAAACACCTGATGTGGTTCTTTGGGATGACATGGTGGTACCGTTAATTTATTTTAGATTATGCGATAATTGGCGGCCGTGGTAACCGAGTGTTTAGCATTGCGTACTAACTTCGGAAGGCTCGAGTACTAATCCCGGTGCCACCAATATCCAAAAGTTATGGAAAATTAATTTCAATATAAAAAAATAATTAAGTTAATTTTTATAATTATATTTGCCCCTCGGCAGGGAATATCAACCCCTCCGAGTATATTTGAGATATGAAATAAAGGCTCCTCGTAAAAAAACCATCAGCCGTTTGGAGGAGGGTAAGTCCCTCCATTTGTTGGGAAAACATCAAGACGTAAAACCACAAGTTGGAGGAGGAGCTCGGCCGAAAATAACGATATGATATGCGAGCATTGAAGATTGGGTGCAGAATTATTAAGAAACTCTCAATGACGGACCGAGGCTATAAAAAATTTAGAGAAACTAAAATTTGTATATTCAATGTGACGCATCAACTGACGGAGCGCAGCGAGGAGTACTCTACCAATTAGATGACGAAAATAGAGATGGCTTATAACTTACATTTCAGCGAAATAAAATAAAGTGCAACGAGACTACGGCATCGCCGAACTTGGAATGTTACGCTGCAGGGCTTTGTGTGAAAAGGTGTACACCCAATGGTGAAGGATTGACCACATTAATTTGAAATGGTTAATCGACCAGAATCATTTGTTTGGAAGACTCGCTAGGTAGAGCTTAATGCTGAAGAGCTTCAACTTTGACATTCAGCACCGGAAGGGATTACAAAACATTGTGCCAGACATATTATCTCGCGATTGTTAGATGGTTACCTCGATTCAGCATTCTTCAAAAAGGTTGTGTATGAAGAACTGAAAAGATACTGTGACCAAAAGTTAAGTCCAAATCTATATAGGCTATGCATTTGTTAAGCTAAAAAACTCAAATTACATTTAAAACATTTATGGAGAAACAGCCCTGAGAAGTGTGTTTTCTTTAATCCTTTGCGCAATGCCACTTCATCCAATGTTATTAAGTTTTTAAATTATTTAAAATTTATTTGGTATTTATAATTTTATTTTGGATGTGTTTGGTGTACCTGAGAACAATATGGAACTATACATATCAGAACTGATTTTTACTCGCCACAGGCCACTACAGTTGAAAGGGTAAACAGATCAGATTGTTAGCTTATTATAAAGGAAAATCAAAAGAGTTGGGATAAACATATCAGGGATGCGGCGTTAACCCTGTAAAGAACCTATCGTACTACAACGAATAACGAAATATCGATGGAGGAGGACTATGTTTGAGCATGCACCATCCCAGCATACTTTAAAATATTTCTTTTTGCGTCCTGCCACTTAATGCACTTATGCAGGTATGCATGCACGTGTGTATACTCGTATACGTGTATGTGCATATTCATACACGCTTATACATATGTGCTATTCTCAAGTGTCTGTTAGATGCTATGTTTGGAGTGCGCTCCTGACGCAACAAAGTGACTACTACAAAATCTAGGGTTTGCATTATTGCATCCTTCGATGTTGACCAAAACCAGGAACGGTCGAAAAGTCAGTTCCTAAAAGGTGTAAGCTTGACTTACAAAAAAACTTGGAACACCTCGTCGGTCCACAAATTTTGAAGAATCAAAGCTCTCAAATAAATTCCCCTTACTCACCATCTCTAAAATTTCTTACCCGCAGCTCACCTCTGAGCTCCACCTAATAATTTCATAGTGTAAAAGGAGGAATGATTATCCTGCACAACCTCTACCTTTTTAATATGGGGTTCGCCCCCGAACTCTATGAATACATTTATTAGTATTATATATCAGCATCTTCCGTACTCTAAATATCCTCCCCCTCCTACCACCAAAGCTAATGCACCACGCTGATTTTTCTAATTGCGGTCGCCCTCGGTAGGGCTTTGCATTCCCTGTGCTTTAAATGGTTCCTTATGAGTATAGCTGTGCTACCATGTGATTTACCATCTGGATGATTAGTGTTGGACAGCGCAACCCCAGGGACATAAAGATTATACTTCTGGGTGAATTTAGGTGCTAATTTATGCTGGTCTACACCATTGGCATTCCACAACCAAACTCATTTTTAGGTCTTGAACCATACTTGACATAAATTGTGTCATGTACTTGGTTAATGACTGGGAGGAATGACTGGTAGTACCTGTTCACTGGCTTTTACTACGTTGGCATAGGTCATTTGACTAGAGTTTGGGCTGGCTAAACTGGAAGGGGTCGGAATGGGTATATTATATGGTAGTTGGTTCCGTTTGACTTGTATACCTTAAGCAAGTTTAGATTTTAAATCTTAGTAAACCATACAACCTCTATAATTAGCGGTGTGATTGCCACAGCAGTTGCTACACTTTCTTTGTGTTGCATCCGCTTTATTCAAGAGGCACTTGCTAGAATGATAAAGATCACCACATGCTACGCAGACAGTACGGAAAGTACAAAAGGATTTTGTGTCACCAAATTCCTGACAGTTTGTGCATTGTTCCGGGACTATTCCGCTTGAGCGCTTCTTCGCGCTTCTTTGGTGTAAAAGATACTTTAAACCGTAAATTGGATGCGTTTCGTTCTTCTTGAGTTGAGTTGAGCTTGGCGATAAGAACACTTTAAACATAGACTGCGGCACTTTATTTCTGTTAATTATGTTAACGACCGCCCTAAGCTCAAACCATTGTTTCTCTAGGTCTTCTTTTATATCACCTGAGTCAGCAGTGGCTTCAATTCCCTTAATAACAACGATCAGGCCTTCGCACCCTTCCTCCTTCAGCACTGCCGACCCTTTTCTCTTTTTGGCTGTCTCACCTTGTTCGATGTTCGCCGCCCGCACGGAGGTTGCTGCTACTGCTGGGCTGCTCGTCTGCCTAGCTGTTTCAGTTTCTGCTATTGCTGGAGATGCAGTGAAAACAGATATTACACTCTATGTTTTTCCTGTTGCTTCTGAAGAAAATGCATGCATCAGCTACTTTGCAAAATATGGTCGGACGAAGGCATGCCCAACGATTGGAATTTAAGAGTGTTCTGCCCAATCCATAATAAAACGGGACCCCACATTTTGCGGCAATTATCGTTTGATAAGCCTCGATAAGATAAAGTCCTGTCGAGCGTATTTTGTAAAAGACAAAAGCCTACCGTCAACAAAGAGGCCGAGATGCGTGAGTATGAAGAGCTTAAGAAGTTGACCGACAAGGGTAATGCTCGAAAATTCTATGAGAAGATACGACGAGGTTTCAAGACCGGAGCAGACACCTGCTGGACACAAAAAGGTCATCTAGCAACCGATACTTAGAGCATATTGAATTTATGGATGGAACACTTCTCCAGTCTGCTGATCAGCAGTGAAAATGGAGCATCCGGAGATGGTGAACCTGAAACTCCAATTGATGACGTTACCCGACTATGAAAAAGTCCGAATAGCCGTCGCCCCCTTAAAAAACAAAAAAGCGGCGAGAACGGATGGATAACCTACCAAGCTATTCAAATACGGCGGTGAAGAACAGATCAGATGTATGCATCAGCTTCTTTGGAAATTATGGTGGATGACAGCATGCCTGACTATTGCAGCCTAAGTGTGCTCTGCCCAATCCACAAAAAAGGCGATCCCACAGTCTGCCCCAATTACCGTGGAATAAGCCTTCTTAGCATCGCATAAGGTCCTATTAAGCGTATTGTTTGAAAGACTAAAGCCCGACGTCAACAAACTGATTGGACCTCATCAGTGTGACTTTAGACCTGCTAAGTCAACCATTGACCAGATATTCACCATGCGTCAAATCTTGGAAAAGACCCGTGAAGAGAGAATCGACACACACCACCTTTTCGTCGATTTTAAAGCCGCCTTCGACAGCACGAATAGGAGCTGCCTTTACGCCGCTATTTCTGAATTTGGTATCACCGAAAATCTTATATGGTTGCTTAAACTGACGTTAAGCAGCACGAAAAGCTCTGTCAGGATCGGGAAGGACCTTTCCGAGCCGTTTGTTACCAAACGAGGTTTCAGACAGGGTGATACCTTATCGTGTGACTTTTTTAATTTAATGCTGGAGAAAATAATACGAGCAGCAGAGCTGAATAGAGAATGTTCAATCTTCTATAAGAGTGTACAGCTGCTGGCGTACGCGGATGATATCGACATTATTGGCCTCAACAACCGCGCCGTGAGTTCTGCTTTCTCCGACTGGATAAAGAAGCCAAGGATATGGGTCTGGTAGTGAATGAGGGCAAGACGAAATATCTTCTGTCATCAACCAAATAGTCAACACGCTCGCGACTCAGGTCTCACGTCACTGTTGACAGTCATAACTTTGAAGTCGTAGACAACTTTGTCTATCTAGGAACCAGTATTAACACCAAAAACAATGTCAGCCTGAAAATCCAACGCAGAATCAATCTTGCCAACAGGTGCTACTTTGGACTGAGTAGGCAATTGAAAAGTAAAGTTCTCTCTCGGCGAACTAAAACCAAACTCTACAAGTCGCTCATCATACCCGTCCTACCATATGGCGCAGAAACGTGGTCGATATCAACATCTGATGAGTCGGCTCTAGGAGTCTTCGAGAGAAAAGTTTTGCGAACGATTTTTGGCCCTTTGCGGATTGGCAACGGCGAATACCGCTGACGATGGAACGATGAGATCTATGATCTATATGATGATATTGACATAGGTAGTTCAGCGAATGTGGAGACAACGGCTACGCAGGATCAGGTATGATTTGGTGTGCCCAATCTTTTGACAGTTCGTACATTGTACAGAACCACTTCGTTTGAGTAGTTTTTCTACCGTAACTCTGCTGTGTAAGAGATATTCTAATTTATAAATTGGTTTCAGTTTTCTTAAGTTGATCTGAACTTGGAGATAAGAAAATTTAAAAAAATGGTTACAGTACTTTATTTCCATTTATTATACTTACTACGACATCACTAGAGTTTTTTCGTTCTATACTTGTATTTTCGTCTCATCTATATTTTCTTTTTTAAACGGCCCAATATGGAAGTTGTTGGTACTAATTAGGTTTGTTAATTTTGATGCCAGTGAGTTGGAGCTACGCTCCCGCATGTAAATTGATGGAAGCTTGGCATTGGTGACTGCGGGCACACCCTCTATTTATGTAACGATCAATACCAGTATGTACTGCCGACCCTGTTTCCTTTTTTCTGTCTCACCCTTTTTTGTTTTTATCGCCCGCATTGGAGTTGCTGCTGCTGCTGCACTGTCCGTTTTTGAATATGCTGGTTTTTCTGCTGCCGTTGGAGGAAGAGAACACATTATACTCTTTGGGGCTTCTGCTGCCGGTGAGCTGTTGTTGCTGTGTTGGTGTTGCTAGCGATGACCCGTTTGTTTTTGTTTTCTATTTCTGTTCGCTCTGCTTGATTTAAGCTTTGGTCGCTCATTACATGGCTGTTTGTTTTCTTATTGTATTTGATTTTTTGTTTATTTGTTTAGATTCTTTGTTCGTCCATTTATATGATTTTTTTATTGTGCCAAATCAGTCACTATGCACTTGGTAAAACTTATGCAAAGTTATTTTGATTTTATTATTGGTGTAAGTAATTAAAAACCACGGAGCTGATCCAAAATAACGTTACGGGGTTTTTTATTTAAAATATATTTGTTTATTTATTTATATCTATGACAATCGGAAAAGTTACCCAAAACCTAACAAAAGGTGATGTGCTGTGATAGTAGTAGCGTTACTGAAGACAAAAAAGCCAAGAATGTTCGTTGGGTTGTTACAAGTATGAATTCTTGAAATGTGAAAAAAAACAGGGTCGGCTTTGCGAGGGTGTGCCAGGCTTTGAAAAAAATTTCCTCTTGGGCGGGTTAGAGGAGGTCATACACATTATAAAAATATATGCCGTTCCCCGAGGTAACATATAGTTTTCGAGAAATTTGTTGTTAAAGTTGATTTTTTGACCCACCAAAATTTCCGGAACACTTAAATATCGCTTATAATAATGCCTAATAACGTTTACAAAGATTTTATTTAATTAATTTTATCAAAATATTAACATTTTCCATAATTTTTACTCATAAAAAATGCATTCTCACGTTTGTTTACTTTAGTAAGAAAAATGAAGTATACCATACATGTCCGTTAGAACAAGAAAAAACTGTGCTGCCACACCTTTGAAGAGTAAGTATATTACTTTAATATCCCGCTCGAACTTACCAAGCTGTTTCACTTAAGAATATTGTGCAAGGCGAAGCCGGTGTTGGTCCGGCCCAGGGTAATTTTTTTAAATGCGGCCGAAGGCCGCCAACTTACAAAGGTGTTTCACATAAGAATTCTGTGCAAGGCGAAGCCGGTATTGGTCCGACTCAGGATTTTTTTTTAAATCCGGCCGAAGGCCCCCAACTCACAAAGGTGTTGCACTTAAAATATATCGCATCGTGAATACGTTATTTGTTCACTCCTTTCTAATATACTTATTCTTCAAAGGTGTGGCACCACAGTTTTTTCTGATTCTAAAGGATATGCATACTTAGTTTTTTTACTAAAGTAAAGTAAAAAAAGTTGCACTTAAAATATATCGCATTGTGAATACGTTATTTGTTCATTCCTTTCTAATATACTTGTTCTTCAAAGGTGTGGAAGTTTTTTCTGATTCTAACGGACATGCATACTTAGTTTTTTTTTTTTACTAAGGTAAGCAAACGTGAGAATGCATTTTTTATGTGTAAAAATCATGGAAAATATTAACATTTTGATAAATTTAATTATGTTAAATCGTTGTAAACATTATTAGACATTATTATAACCGATATTAGCTTATATTAGCTTTTATTCGTGAATTTCGGTGGGTCAAAAAATCAACTTTAACAACAAATTTCTCGAAAACTATAAGTTACCTCGGGGAACGGCATATATTTTTATAATGTGTATGACCTCCTCTAACACGAAAAAATCTTTGTTTTTATTTAAAATGAATTAATCTTTTGTTTGCAAACATATGTAAATAGTATTGTACAATAAAACTGAAAATGATTACCTAAAGAGATCCTTCGAAGTTATGCTCTCCCATGACATGACTAAATGGTGTACGATTCTGTAAAGAAAATAAATTAAAAACACAAATATGTAAGAATTTATACAATAAATCGAAAGTTAAAAAAGTATCAAAAGTACACCTAGCTGTCTTTACACTGTTATAACCTGAACAGTTCTGAAAGGTTTCGTCGAATTCGCTTATTTATTTCAGTCTGTGCTACCAGTCGGAGGTTAATGGGTTTGCACCCTGGTCCTACAAACATCCAAAGTTATACAAAAATAATTTGTCAAATGCTTGCACGATCAAGAAAGCCGATTTCTGCACTGGCAGGACGGGACAACGGCGGTAACTACACCTCTTAGGACAAACGGGAAATTTTATCTAAAAATACAAAGGTGATGGCCAAACAGAACAGACTGTCTCTCTCGGGGGTCCTTGTTCGCAGGGAAATCGAGAAGAGAACACGAAATATGTGTGTGAAGGGACATGCCCAAAGTAAAAGCAGTCCTGACAAGTCACTGTCTGATAGTATGACGCTAAGGGCTCCCCGTACTCACCTTACTGCAGAAACTGCTAGGATAATGAGGACGAGGAAACGATTACCCATCTTCTACGCACCTGTCCTGGTTTGGGAAGTACTAGATTTCGGAATTTTGGTACCATACTGCTAGGTACTGGAGGTCTATCAAAAATAGCCGACACCAAAGTCATGGATCTAATGATGTTTAATAAAAAATCGAAGTGGATGGATAACGAAGCCTAATGGTGAAACTTTTTTGGCATCACTTGGTTTTTAGTCAGTCCTGTGTGCAATCTATACAATAGTTCGGTGACCACCATAACCTATTGGACTATTATAGCAGATGGTACTGTATTAGTGGCGATCAAAGATTTGAAAACTTGCTGTTCAGTAGAATTCCCTGACATCGAACCAATGTAATAAGTTCAGTTTATTTAGTTATGAAAATCCAAGCCCGATTATTCTCCCCATATTACTTGAAGATTGGAACCCTAGTTTGGTAACGTTTGAGCTTTACTAGCTTTATCTGAATCATTGTCGAAATTGGTCATGTATTCCTATACATTGTCGGATGGCTATCCAGGACTACATACCTAAGATCTTCTATACTTCTATTATATAGAAATGCTTCTTGATCTTGGTCTTGAGGTGTGACTTCCTTGCCTTGTATGGCTCTTCTTCTTCCTTGGTGTGTTCACCGCTTACGCATTTTATATATATATAATTGGCGCCTTATAATCGCTGAAGCGATTTTCGGCCGAGCTCCTCCTCCAATTTGTGGTTTTGCGTCTTGATGTTTTTCCAACAAATGGAGGGACCTACAGTTTATACTAAGCCGCCTCCAAACGGCTGATGGTTTTTTTACGAAGAGCCTTTATTTCATGTCCGAAATACACTCGCAGGGGTGGAAATTTCCTACCGAGGGGCGACCGCAATTAGAAAATTTAACTAATTTTTTAATTAATTTTCCATAACACATAGGCGGCACCGAGCCTTCCGAATGTCAGTACGCAATGCTAACCACTCGACTACCGCGGCCGTATTTTAACTGAATGAATAACAGCGCGTCATTTGTTTCTTCTCGGCACTATTTGGAGACACCAAGTGAAGCCAGGTCCTTTTGCATCTGAGGCCTCCAACGGAGTTTAAGTTTTCCTCTCCCCTTACTTCCACCGGTCGGTAATTCATCAAACACTTTAAGATCATTGTCGCACAATTTGCTGAACTATATCCATACCGCCTTATATCTAATACAGTTCATCGTTCTATCGCCTGAGGTATTCGCTTCAACAGAGTACCATAAAACTTTCGCAAAATCTTTCAGTTGAAGACACCAAGAATCCCTCTGAAGAACAGGATTAATGAGCGACTTCTAGAGTTTAGCCTTTGTTCGTCGAGAGCAGACTTTTCTTTTCAATTGCATTCTCAGTCGAAAGTAGCACCTGCTAGCAAATTGGTTGTCCAAGATAACATCGTTTACAGCTTAAAAGCTCTAAAAGACAACAGTGACCTGGGAGTCAAGTCGCAAATGTGATGACTTCGGGGACACCAAACTCGGACATAGCGGCAAAAAGATAGCATTTTTTTACTGTCGAAGGCAGCAGGGGAGTTGTCAAGCTTCTTGGTATTCAGTTAGAGTCGCGGGGCTAAACTAAATTCCTACTCTTGCGTCCATATCGCATACCCTGGAAACGTGAGCAACTCCTGTTGCAGATGAGGTAACAAACCCGTAAGTAGTCTTGGGTCACGGCTAAAAGAGATTAAGCATCAGTGAAGCCACTCCGAAACATTCAGTTTAAGGGTTTGCTAAAGTCTGATTGCAGCATCTGTTCACCATAGGGGCGGCTGCTAGCGGGCATTGGTCTTGAAGCAACCGGCACGCTACATAAATGTGTATAAGCATTGAACTTATTCGCCTACCGAAATTGTGCGCGGGGTTTGGGACCGGCTCCAATGAAAAATTTGGCAACGTATTGAATGAGATACCCCTCTTTTGATGACGACCACTGCCAACCAATTAAGGACCATGATTTCAGGGCGTGCACCTGAAATCACCGCCACCTAAAAAGTGCGATTGGTATGACAAGGGCGGTTCCTAAACTATAAGTTAATGTAAATATTTCTATAACCCAAAAGATAGATAGAAACCAAAAATCACAAGCCATCCTGCTGCTTGCGCAAACATCGTTGGAACTGAGCGAAAAATTTGTAAGTGATTTTATCATTTCATTACATACTATTAAATTAATCAAAATTTTTTTTCTGTACATACATACGTATATACTCATTGAATATTTGCGTTGAGGTTTTTCATGTTTTTCTTATTATTGATATATAAATACATGGGTATATATATAATATATATACTAGCAATCCCAGCGATCTTCACCTCGCCTTAATTACATGCCTTTATATTATATTGATAATAAAAAAAAATGTAGATATTTCAAATCTGAATGTGAATTATTTGAATGAACTTGATCAGCAGAAAGCAATGTGGTAGCAGGCAAGCAAGAACAAACCATTGATGGTTTGTCAACACGCCAATATGGGCAATTCTCATAAAATTACATAAATTAAACTAAGCGGTTTCAGATAAGAATAATTCAAGCAGCCCAAAAATAAAGCCCGAAAATAAAGAAAAAAATTAAGCAAATTGAACCATAAACAAGGTTATTAAGAACCAGCTTCTGCATATTAATCTAAACGATAAGTTACCAACAAATTAAATCTGCAGTGAATAGAATCGTAACTATGATTATCTCGCATAAATCGGTCCCTGAGATTCTCTTAATAAAGTTGAATTTTATTTCGGTCCAGCCGTTATCAATTCAAGAAAAACTATAAATTGTTTTCAACATAAGGGTTTCTCATTGAGCGATATCGTATAAGTACTAACAATTAACCACATGTCTCGTTCTGAGAGTTATATTTTCTCTCACTTGGATACAATATATCTATTCATTGAAATGACAATTGCCATAGCGCACGCTATGGAATTGCTCTGCTTCTATGCACGTAAATGCAGGGAAACGGAAAGTTTCAGCGTAAGTCAACGAATGATGCCATCTATCGGATTATGAAATAGAGTAAGCCAATTAAATATTTGCTCGGAGATCCTTGGTCCACTTCAGAACATTTTTATATATTAATCCAAACCATAGAAACGATTTTTTGGAATATATCGGTCCTGGGCAATATATGCGGTTTCAGATAAGAAAAGTTCAAGCACCCCATACGAACGGAGTTCACTTTCCGGAGAGAAGAAAAAAAAATTCAAGCAAATTGAACCATAAATAAGATTAATAATATTTAATCTCATATGTTCTAAAAATTTATCAAATGTGTCGTTGTGAGAGTTATTTTTGCTCTCACTTGGATACAATGTATCTATTCTGCATAATTCATTGAAATGGCGACTGTCATAGCGCAATAGCTATGGAATTGCTCGGCGTAAATGCAAGGAAACGGATCCCGTATAAGCACGGGCGTGTCTTCCAACAAAGCTTCTGCTTAAGACACCGAATGATTCCATCTATCGGGTTATGGAATGGACCAAGCCAATAAAATATCTGGTCCGTGACCCTTGGTCCACTTTCGAAAGTTTTTATATGTTAATCCTAGCCAGAGAAACAATTTTTTCGAATAGATCGGTCCTAGGTGCTATTCCTAAAAACATAAGTAATGTTCCTGCTTAACTAAGCAAAAGGACAGCTATGTATCAAACTTCAAGCAAATCGAACTATAAATTCAGATTTTTCGAATGGTGGGGCTGACCCCTTCTTGGTGTGAAAAATAAATGGTATGCTATTCTTAGATCTACTGAATATGCACCTAAAATTTCATTAAAATCGATCAAGCCGTTTCAGAGGAGTATCGTGTCTAACACTGTGACACGTGAATTTTGTATATTAGTTGAGTTATAGAACAAAAAAAAAACTTGTATCTACTCTTTTTTGAGTTAATACTCGAAATTATTTACTTTTAATAGTTAATTTTAAATAAAGAGTTGTTAAATGAAGTCTTGTAAGTTGCATATATACGTAGGCTGCTATATATAGGTCTGGCCTAGGCAACACTAAGTGTTGCCAGGTGCAATCTGACATTTCCATTGGAAAGTTTGACATTTTTTCACTCATCACTCAGAACGTTTTGTCATTTAATCGTGAAATGTTTTATTTACAGGGAATTAAAAAATTCATCTCGGCCAAAAAATGGAATTAACTCATGAACATTTTTGTGCGATCATTTTTCACAACTTTCGACGTGGATTATCACGACAAGAGTGCATCGATGAACTAAAATCTTTGTATGGCTATGAAGCACCATCCTATAGCACTGTGAAAAACTGGTACAACGAATTCAATCGTGGCCGACGCTCATAGACGAATTCCGTGAAGGTCGTCCAAAAATAGCCGTTGTGCCAGAAATCATCGATGCCTTACGTGAACTGATAATGCAAGACCGTCATGTAACATACCTTCAGATAGAGGCCTGCCTATGCATTTCTCCCACCAGCATACATTCGATATTGCATGAACGCCTGGCCGTAAAAAAGGTTTGTTCTCGTTGGATCCCGCACAATTTGACAATCGCTCAAAAAAAAGGCTCGTGTGGATTGGTGTTAAAGAATATACCAAATAAAGAATACGATCGCGGTACTTCAAAAGACGTTTATAAGATCGTCACAGGTGACGAATCATGGATCCAAATCCAAAAAAAAAAACAAAAAAAAAACCATTTTCGTTGATAAATATTCGTATTTTCATTATTAGGCCAGAAATATATATAGCAGCCTACGGAGTCGTCCGAGTCGTTTCGGTTGGGCAGAGGAGATGTTTAGCTGATGTTTACTCGCAATGCAACGGTAGGGTAGGGATCCAGAGAAGATAAGGAGGTATAATACCATCTCTGACCTCACTACAAAGTATTTGTTGTTAGTTTATGCATGGGTACATTCTCTCAGTGCAGGCGTAAGTGCAAGGCATAGTGAACGAATAATTTATTGACGATTTTTTTGTTCCTTATTTTTGATTTTCTGATGTTTTTAAGTCTTTTTAAGTCCTTTGTGATGAAATTTTTCCATCTCGGTTTTGATCTAATTTCAGTGCATGAATATAATTTTTATATATGCAACAAGCTAAGACAAAATGCAAGGAGCAAGAACCCCGACCACCCGAGTGACTAAGCCCGGTTAACGCAAGCATGCACGCAGCTCCGAGTCTCCTTGTAAGGTCCATGACAGTAAAATATACCTACATATATATAATAAAAATAAATAGCGCCCAACGTGGCGCCTGAAAGTTCGCTTTTGTAGCCCCGATCACTTTTAATTTTCCTTATGCTGGCTTAAGAAGTAATGGCATTTGGTAGTCCATCTAACTAACTTCTATAAGTTAGTCAGACAAGTTTTAAAAATATCTTCTTGTTTATATGAATTAGGAATAGAGTTAAAAACAAAAAAATATAATATTAATTTTTGTTAAGCGATCAATCCAAATAATTTAGAGATTTTATTGATTAATTAAGCTTAGCTGATCTGGTTTGGTTAGTCCAAATAAAACAAATGTATTCCACTTTTTCGCTAAATATTTTAGCAGAGAATGTTAATTCAATGAGAAGGTGCAAATGTTAAGTGACATCGGATCACTTTGCACATACAAGATTGGGTCTTGGGCAACTAGTCGAAATTGAAGACGGGACCCAATTTCAATATCGCACTCAATTTGCAGGAGGCAAATGCTCAACTTGTATAGATTGCCGCGTTTAGCCTTTATGCATGTGCTTTTATGTATGTCCATATATAATACATGTATAGATGATCTAACAATGTGATTCATCAACATAATGTATGATTATTAAAAAAAGATTCAAACATATTGTTGTTATTATTTTTGTAATTTGATAACCTGCGATCACAGGATTTGAGAAAGAACCCTAAAGAATATACCAAAATTTAATTATTTATTTATAAATAACAATAAAAAAAATAGTTTTCACTAAAAAATTTTCACCCTTCGAGTTGAACTTGAACTCGAGCCATACAAATATCTTCACCTTCAATGGCAAATTATTGCGAGTTATGCCTACGCCTATACCAACTCCACCATAAGAAAGCGAGTTTTCGCGGCATTTAATACATGATCATACGTGTATACGGAATATGGTATAATTCAGTAATTTCAGCTGAAATCTTAAAAATGGAAAAATTGGAGATTTTAACAAACTCAAACTAAATGAGTATGCCAGGTATTTAAATATGTATTCATAAAGGTTTTTATATACATATTTATTTACTTATATTTATTTCCCTTGCCTTAGGCTTAGTTCAACTAATTTATTTTATTTTATTTTATTTATTTACTGTAATTTAGTTATTTTAATTTAATTTTTAATTTTTTTTAATAAAGCTTATTTTATTTTGTATTATTTAATGTTATTTCATTTTATTTTATTTTAATTTATTCTTACTTACTTTAATTTAATTTTTTATTTTTTTAATACATTTTACTATACTTTACATTATTTAACGTAATTTCATTTTATTTTATTTAAATACAATTAATTCAATTTAACTTAACTTAATTTAATTTTATATTATTTTATTTTATTTTATATTATTTTATTTTACTTTATTTTATTTTATTTCATTTTATGTTATTTCATTTTATTTTATTTTTTTTTTTTTATTTTTTATTTTTATTTTTTTTTTATCACCGTAAGGGTATACACAAAGTATCGGTTGTTTTACAACAAAATACTTAAAACTATTGTCTTTACACATTGAATTACTTATTACAAGTTAAAATTGAAAATATTTACGATTTAAAATGGATACAAAACGTGTTGATTAAAGACCTATAAAAATAGTTAATAATAATTAGTCTATATTTAAAAATTTCCTAACTATAGTAGTTGTTGATAATAAATATAACAGCCTTTTGTATCACGTGCCGCTTTTCCATCATTTTATGTTTGTCAAGACTTTTGTTTAGAGTTTTTGGGATAACACCGGTAGATGATACAATAATTGGAATTATCTCCACATTTTACAGTTTCCACATACCCTTGATTTCGTGGGCTAAGGTGTGATACAATACTTTCTACACTTCTCTGTATAGCATTCTTGTAGGTTGTGTGTGTTTGGTACACCTATGTCTATTAGCAGCGCCCGTTTTTCTCGCTTTTCGATTACAGTTATGTCAGGTCTATTGTGTGGAGTGGGATGATCCGTCAATATTGATCTATCCCAGTAAATTTTTGTTAAACTGCTCTCTAATATTGCTTAAGGGGTGTATTTGAAATACGGACATTCCTCCGTAATTAAACCATGTCTTAGTCCTAGGCATTGGTGCACAATTTTAGCGACGTGGTTATGTCTTGTCAGGTATTCGGTAGCTGCTAGTGGGGCACATGCACCGATAATATGGTGAATTGTTTCCGGTTGTTTTTGACATCGTCGGCATAAATCGTTTTCAATGGCGGTGCGGATAATATACTTCTTATAATTTTTAGTTGCAGTAACTTGGTCCTGTATAGCGCAAATAAAATATTCGGTTTCAGAGAAAATTCCTGGTCTGCTTAGCTAATCGTTGGATGCTATTGTGTCTATTTCCGGTTGATCGGTTGCGTAGGGGTACTTTCCGTGGATCGATTTCGTTTTCCATTGCAGTAGTAATGAGTGGAAATGCTGGGCGTCTGCTAGCATATCGATTGTTGAAGTGTCATTTAAATTTAAAGGCGTGTACTTCAGATCTGATTGACATACGGCTTTGTGGAGTTGATTTTGATGCTCGTGGAAGTACTGTCGAAGGTTGTATACACTCTTTCGATGTAGATGCGTGATGTCTACCATGCCTCGCCCTCTTTGTCTTCGCGGTAGATAGACGCGTTCTACGGCTGACTTTGATGGTGTATCCCGAATTTTGTTAGTAGCGTCCTTGTAGTCATTTTAACGCTTTCCAAATCTGTATACGACCGTTTTGATGTTCCACATGTATTCGTTAAAACAGGGACAGCATACGTGTTGATGGTTTTAAAGAGGTTAAAACCATTAAGATGCGACTTTATCAAGCTTTTCACTCGCTTGATGTATTCATCCGTTGTTGCTTGAGTCAAGCCAAGGTATTTATATGTATCATTTTCTGACATGGCACAGATCGTCTTATTTGACAACTCGAAGTCTCGCATAACAATTTTTCCACTTACTACACTAAGTCGACGACATTTTTGTGTACCAAATGACATATTGATGTCATTAGAAAAGTTTTCGGTTAATTCTAGTAGTGCTTTTAGCTGACGTTCATTTGAGGCATAGAGCTTAATATCATCTATATATAATATAATAGGTGGGAAAGCTTATGTTGAGATAAACGTGATCCTTTTATATTAAAGCCGTAGTTTGTTCCATTTAATATGGAGGAAAGTGGGTTTAATGCAAGACAAAACCAAAATGGGCTCAGGGCATCTCCTTGGAAAATACCTCGTTTAATAGGTATAGGAGCTGTCTTTGTAAGTCCATTTCTGTGCGTTAAATTGAGAGTTACCTCCCACGAGCTCATTGTTTTGCGTAATAATCGTCTTATATTTGGAGAAATTTTATAAATTTCCAGTACTTTAAGGAGCCATGAATGGGGAATGCTGTCAAACGCTTTAGTGTAATCAATATAAGCGGTATAGATATTTCGTTGGTTGTGGAATGCTTGTTCCATAACTACCGAATCTATTATAAGCTGTTCCTTGCATCCTTTGCTGTTTTTTATGCACCCCTTTTGTTCGATAGC
>JAWMAG010000222.1:7500-15000 GCA_037013455.1 Ceratitis rosa | reverse complement strand
CAATTCAATTCAATTCAATTCAATTCAATTCAATTCAATTCAATTCAATTCAATTCAATTCAATTCAATTCAATTCAATTCAATTCAATTCAATTCAATTCAATTCAATTCAATTCAATTCAATTCAATTCAATTCAATTCAATTCAATTCAATTCAATTCAATTCAATTCAATTCAATTCAATTCAATTCAATTCAATTCAATTCAATTCAATTCAATTCAATTCAATTCAATTCAATTCAATTCAATTCAATTCAATTCAATTCAATTCAATTCAATTCAATTCAATTCAATTCAATTCAATTCAATTCAATTCAATTCAATTCAATTCAATTCAATTCAATTCAATTCAATTCAATTCAATTCAATTCAATTCAATTCAATTCAATTCAATTCAATTCAATTCAATTCAATTCAATTCAATTCAATTCAATTCAATTCAATTCAATTCAATTCAATTCAATTCAATTCAATTCAATTCAATTCAATTCAATTCAATTCAATTCAATTCAATTCAATTCAATTCAATTCAATTCAATTCAATTCAATTCAATTCAATTCAATTCAATTCAATTCAATTCAATTCAATTCAATTCAATTCAATTCAATTCAATTCAATTCAATTCAATTCAATTCAATTCAATTCAATTCAATTCAATTCAATTCAATTCAATTCAATTCAATTCAATTCAATTCAATTCAATTCAATTCAATTCAATTCAATTCAATTCAATTCAATTCAATTCAATTCAATTCAATTCAATTCAATTCAATTCAATTCAATTCAATTCAATTCAATTCAATTCAATTCAATTCAATTCAATTCAATTCAATTCAATTCAATTCAATTCAATTCAATTCAATTCAATTCAATTCAATTCAATTCAATTCAATTCAATTCAATTCAATTCAATTCAATTCAATTCAATTCAATTCAATTCAATTCAATTCAATTCAATTCAATTCAATTCAATTCAATTCAATTCAATTCAATTCAATTCAATTCAATTCAATTCAATTCAATTCAATTCAATTCAATTCAATTCAATTCAATTCAATTCAATTCAATTCAATTCAATTCAATTCAATTCAATTCAATTCAATTCAATTCAATTCAATTCAATTCAATTCAATTCAATTCAATTCAATTCAATTCAATTCAATTCAATTCAATTCAATTCAATTCAATTCAATTCAATTCAATTCAATTCAATTCAATTCAATTCAATTCAATTCAATTCAATTCAATTCAATTCAATTCAATTCAATTCAATTCAATTCAATTCAATTCAATTCAATTCAATTCAATTCAATTCAATTCAATTCAATTCAATTCAATTCAATTCAATTCAATTCAATTCAATTCAATTCAATTCAATTCAATTCAATTCAATTCAATTCAATTCAATTCAATTCAATTCAATTCAATTCAATTCAATTCAATTCAATTCAATTCAATTCAATTCAATTCAATTCAATTCAATTCAATTCAATTCAATTCAATTCAATTCAATTCAATTCAATTCAATTCAATTCAATTCAATTCAATTCAATTCAATTCAATTCAATTCAATTCAATTCAATTCAATTCAATTCAATTCAATTCAATTCAATTCAATTCAATTCAATTCAATTCAATTCAATTCAATTCAATTCAATTCAATTCAATTCAATTCAATTCAATTCAATTCAATTCAATTCAATTCAATTCAATTCAATTCAATTCAATTCAATTCAATTCAATTCAATTCAATTCAATTCAATTCAATTCAATTCAATTCAATTCAATTCAATTCAATTCAATTCAATTCAATTCAATTCAATTCAATTCAATTCAATTCAATTCAATTCAATTCAATTCAATTCAATTCAATTCAATTCAATTCAATTCAATTCAATTCAATTCAATTCAATTCAATTCAATTCAATTCAATTCAATTCAATTCAATTCAATTCAATTCAATTCAATTCAATTCAATTCAATTCAATTCAATTCAATTCAATTCAATTCAATTCAATTCAATTCAATTCAATTCAATTCAATTCAATTCAATTCAATTCAATTCAATTCAATTCAATTCAATTCAATTCAATTCAATTCAATTCAATTCAATTCAATTCAATTCAATTCAATTCAATTCAATTCAATTCAATTCAATTCAATTCAATTCAATTCAATTCAATTCAATTCAATTCAATTCAATTCAATTCAATTCAATTCAATTCAATTCAATTCAATTCAATTCAATTCAATTCAATTCAATTCAATTCAATTCAATTCAATTCAATTCAATTCAATTCAATTCAATTCAATTCAATTCAATTCAATTCAATTCAATTCAATTCAATTCAATTCAATTCAATTCAATTCAATTCAATTCAATTCAATTCAATTCAATTCAATTCAATTCAATTCAATTCAATTCAATTCAATTCAATTCAATTCAATTCAATTCAATTCAATTCAATTCAATTCAATTCAATTCAATTCAATTCAATTCAATTCAATTCAATTCAATTCAATTCAATTCAATTCAATTCAATTCAATTCAATTCAATTCAATTCAATTCAATTCAATTCAATTCAATTCAATTCAATTCAATTCAATTCAATTCAATTCAATTCAATTCAATTCAATTCAATTCAATTCAATTCAATTCAATTCAATTCAATTCAATTCAATTCAATTCAATTCAATTCAATTCAATTCAATTCAATTCAATTCAATTCAATTCAATTCAATTCAATTCAATTCAATTCAATTCAATTCAATTCAATTCAATTCAATTCAATTCAATTCAATTCAATTCAATTCAATTCAATTCAATTCAATTCAATTCAATTCAATTCAATTCAATTCAATTCAATTCAATTCAATTCAATTCAATTCAATTCAATTCAATTCAATTCAATTCAATTCAATTCAATTCAATTCAATTCAATTCAATTCAATTCAATTCAATTCAATTCAATTCAATTCAATTCAATTCAATTCAATTCAATTCAATTCAATTCAATTCAATTCAATTCAATTCAATTCAATTCAATTCAATTCAATTCAATTCAATTCAATTCAATTCAATTCAATTCAATTCAATTCAATTCAATTCAATTCAATTCAATTCAATTCAATTCAATTCAATTCAATTCAATTCAATTCAATTCAATTCAATTCAATTCAATTCAATTCAATTCAATTCAATTCAATTCAATTCAATTCAATTCAATTCAATTCAATTCAATTCAATTCAATTCAATTCAATTCAATTCAATTCAATTCAATTCAATTCAATTCAATTCAATTCAATTCAATTCAATTCAATTCAATTCAATTCAATTCAATTCAATTCAATTCAATTCAATTCAATTCAATTCAATTCAATTCAATTCAATTCAATTCAATTCAATTCAATTCAATTCAATTCAATTCAATTCAATTCAATTCAATTCAATTCAATTCAATTCAATTCAATTCAATTCAATTCAATTCAATTCAATTCAATTCAATTCAATTCAATTCAATTCAATTCAATTCAATTCAATTCAATTCAATTCAATTCAATTCAATTCAATTCAATTCAATTCAATTCAATTCAATTCAATTCAATTCAATTCAATTCAATTCAATTCAATTCAATTCAATTCAATTCAATTCAATTCAATTCAATTCAATTCAATTCAATTCAATTCAATTCAATTCAATTCAATTCAATTCAATTCAATTCAATTCAATTCAATTCAATTCAATTCAATTCAATTCAATTCAATTCAATTCAATTCAATTCAATTCAATTCAATTCAATTCAATTCAATTCAATTCAATTCAATTCAATTCAATTCAATTCAATTCAATTCAATTCAATTCAATTCAATTCAATTCAATTCAATTCAATTCAATTCAATTCAATTCAATTCAATTCAATTCAATTCAATTCAATTCAATTCAATTCAATTCAATTCAATTCAATTCAATTCAATTCAATTCAATTCAATTCAATTCAATTCAATTCAATTCAATTCAATTCAATTCAATTCAATTCAATTCAATTCAATTCAATTCAATTCAATTCAATTCAATTCAATTCAATTCAATTCAATTCAATTCAATTCAATTCAATTCAATTCAATTCAATTCAATTCAATTCAATTCAATTCAATTCAATTCAATTCAATTCAATTCAATTCAATTCAATTCAATTCAATTCAATTCAATTCAATTCAATTCAATTCAATTCAATTCAATTCAATTCAATTCAATTCAATTCAATTCAATTCAATTCAATTCAATTCAATTCAATTCAATTCAATTCAATTCAATTCAATTCAATTCAATTCAATTCAATTCAATTCAATTCAATTCAATTCAATTCAATTCAATTCAATTCAATTCAATTCAATTCAATTCAATTCAATTCAATTCAATTCAATTCAATTCAATTCAATTCAATTCAATTCAATTCAATTCAATTCAATTCAATTCAATTCAATTCAATTCAATTCAATTCAATTCAATTCAATTCAATTCAATTCAATTCAATTCAATTCAATTCAATTCAATTCAATTCAATTCAATTCAATTCAATTCAATTCAATTCAATTCAATTCAATTCAATTCAATTCAATTCAATTCAATTCAATTCAATTCAATTCAATTCAATTCAATTCAATTCAATTCAATTCAATTCAATTCAATTCAATTCAATTCAATTCAATTCAATTCAATTCAATTCAATTCAATTCAATTCAATTCAATTCAATTCAATTCAATCAATTCAATTCAATTCAATTCAATTCAATTCAATTCAATTCAATTCAATTCAATTCAATTCAATTCAATTCAATTCAATTCAATTCAATTCAATTCAATTCAATTCAATTCAATTCAATTCAATTCAATTCAATTCAATTCAACAATCAATTCAATTCAATTCAATTCAATTCAATTCAATTCAATTCAATTCAATTCAATTCAATTCAATTCAATTCAATTCAATTCAATTCAATTCAATTCAATTCAATTCAATTCAATTCAATTCAATTCAATTCAATTCAATTCAATTCAATTCAATTCAATTCAATTCAATTCAATTCAATTCAATTCAATTCAATTCAATTCAATTCAATTCAATTCAATTCAATTCAATTCAATTCAATTCAATTCAATTCAATTCAATTCAATTCAATTCAATTCAATTCAATTCAATTCAATTCAATTCAATTCAATTCAATTCAATTCAATTCAATTCAATTCAATTCAATTCAATTCAATTCAATTCAATTCAATTCAATTCAATTCAATTCAATTCAATTCAATTCAATTCAATTCAATTCAATTCAATTCAATTCAATTCAATTCAATTCAATTCAATTCAATTCAATTCAATTCAATTCAATTCAATTCAATTCAATTCAATTCAATTCAATTCAATTCAATTCAATTCAATTCAATTCAATTCAATTCAATTCAATTCAATTCAATTCAATTCAATTCAATTCAATTCAATTCAATTCAATTCAATTCAATTCAATTCAATTCAATTCAATTCAATTCAATTCAATTCAATTCAATTCAATTCAATTCAATTCAATTCAATTCAATTCAATTCAATTCAATTCAATTCAATTCAATTCAATTCAATTCAATTCAATTCAATTCAATTCAATTCAATTCAATTCAATTCAATTCAATTCAATTCAATTCAATTCAATTCAATTCAATTCAATTCAATTCAATTCAATTCAATTCAATTCAATTCAATTCAATTCAATTCAATTCAATTCAATTCAATTCAATTCAATTCAATTCAATTCAATTCAATTCAATTCAATTCAATTCAATTCAATTCAATTCAATTCAATTCAATTCAATTCAATTCAATTCAATTCAATTCAATTCAATTCAATTCAATTCAATTCAATTCAATTCAATTCAATTCAATTCAATTCAATTCAATTCAATTCAATTCAATTCAATTCAATTCAATTCAATTCAATTCAATTCAATTCAATTCAATTCAATTCAATTCAATTCAATTCAATTCAATTCAATTCAATTCAATTCAATTCAATTCAATTCAATTCAATTCAATTCAATTCAATTCAATTCAATTCAATTCAATTCAATTCAATTCAATTCAATTCAATTCAATTCAATTCAATTCAATTCAATTCAATTCAATTCAATTCAATTCAATTCAATTCAATTCAATTCAATTCAATTCAATTCAATTCAATTCAATTCAATTCAATTCAATTCAATTCAATTCAATTCAATTCAATTCAATTCAATTCAATTCAATTCAATTCAATTCAATTCAATTCAATTCAATTCAATTCAATTCAATTCAATTCAATTCAATTCAATTCAATTCAATTCAATTCAATTCAATTCAATTCAATTCAATTCAATTCAATTCAATTCAATTCAATTCAATTCAATTCAATTCAATTCAATTCAATTCAATTCAATTCAATTCAATTCAATTCAATTCAATTCAATTCAATTCAATTCAATTCAATTCAATTCAATTCAATTCAATTCAATTCAATTCAATTCAATTCAATTCAATTCAATTCAATTCAATTCAATTCAATTCATTCAATTCAATTCAATTCAATTCAATTCAATTCAATTCAATTCAATTCAATTCAATTCAATTCAATTCAATTCAATTCAATTCAATTCAATTCAATTCAATTCAATTCAATTCAATTCAATTCAATTCAATTCAATTCAATTCAATTCAATTCAATTCAATTCAATTCAATTCAATTCAATTCAATTCAATTCAATTCAATTCAATTCAATTCAATTCAATTCAATTCAATTCAATTCAATTCAATTCAATTCAATTCAATTCAATTCAATTCAATTCAATTCAATTCAATTCAATTCAATTCAATTCAATTCAATTCAATTCAATTCAATTCAATTCAATTCAATTCAATTCAATTCAATTCAATTCAATTCAATTCAATTCAATTCAATTCAATTCAATTCAATTCAATTCAATTCAATTCAATTCAATTCAATTCAATTCAATTCAATTCAATTCAATTCAATTCAATTCAATTCAATTCAATTCAATTCAATTCAATTCAATTCAATTCAATTCAATTCAATTCAATTCAATTCAATTCAATTCAATTCAATTCAATTCAATTCAATTCAATTCAATTCAATTCAATTCAATTCAATTCAATTCAATAATTCAATTCAATTCAATTCAATTCAATTCAATTCAATTCAATTCAATTCAATTCAATTCAATTCAATTCAATTCAATTCAATTCAATTCAATTCAATTCAATTCAATTCAATTCAATTCAATTCAATTCAATTCAATTCAATTCAATTCAATTCAATTCAATTCAATTCAATTCAATTCAATTCAATTCAATTCAATTCAATTCAATTCAATTCAATTCAATTCAATTCAATTCAATTCAATTCAATTCAATTCAATTCAATTCAATTCAATTCAATTCAATTCAATTCA
>JAWMAG010000222.1:0-2500 GCA_037013455.1 Ceratitis rosa | reverse complement strand
TCAATTCAATTCAATTCAATTCAATTCAATTCAATTCAATTCAATTCAATTCAATTCAATTCAATTCAATTCAATTCAATTCAATTCAATTCAATTCAATTCAATTCAATTCAATTCAATTCAATTCAATTCAATTCAATTCAATTCAATTCAATTCAATTCAATTCAATTCAATTCAATTCAATTCAATTCAATTCAATTCAATTCAATTCAATTCAATTCAATTCAATTCAATTCAATTCAATTCAATTCAATTCAATTCAATTCAATTCAATTCAATTCAATTCAATTCAATTCATTCAATTCAATTCAATTCAATTCAATTCAATTCAATTCAATTCAATTCAATTCAATTCAATTCAATTCAATTCAATTCAATTCAATTCAATTCAATTCAATTCAATTCAATTCAATTCAATCAATTCAATTCAATTCAATTCAATTCAATTCAATTCAATCAATTCAATTCAATCATTCAATTCAATTCAATTCAATTCAATTCAATTCAATTCATTCAATTCAATCATTCAATTCAATTCAATTCAATTCAATTCAATTCAATTCAATTCAATTCAATTCAATTCAATTCAATTCAATTCAATTCAATTCAATTCAATTCAATTCAATTCAATTCAATTCAATTCAATCAATTCAATTCAATTCAATTCAATTCAATTCAATCAATTCAATTCAATTCAATTCAATTCAATTCAATTCAATTCAATTCAATTCAATTCAATGCAATTCAATTCAATTCATTCAATTCAATTCAATTCAATTCAATTCAATTCAATTCAATTCAATTCAATTCAATTCAATTCAATTCAATTCAATTCAATTCAATTCAATTCAATTCAATTCAATTCAATTCAATTCAATTCAATTCAATTCAATTCAATTCAATTCAATTCAATTCAATTCAATTCAATTCAATTCAATTCATTCAATTCAATTCAATTCAATTCATTCAATTCAATTCAATTCAATTCAATTCAATTCATTCAATTCAATTCAATTCAATCAATTCAATTCAATTCAATTCAATTCAATTCAATTCAATTCAATTCAATTCAATTCAATTCAATTCAATTCAATTCAATTCAATTCAATTCAATTCAATTCAATTCAATTCAATTCAATTCAATTCAATTCAATTCAATTCAATTCAATTCAATTCAATCAATTCAATTCAATTCAATTCAATTCACAATTCAATTCAATTCAATTCAATTCAATTCAATTCAATCAATTCAATTCATTCAATCAATTCAATTCAATTCAATTCAATTCAATTCAATTCAATTCAATTCAATTCAATTCAATCAATCAATTCAATTCAATTCAATTCAATTCAATTCAATTCAATTCAATTCAATTCAATTCAATTCAATTCAATTCAATTCAATTCAATTCAATTCAATTCAATTCATTCAATTCAATTCAATTCAATTCAATCAATTCAATTCAATTCAATTCAATTCAATTCAATTCAATTCAATTCAATTCAATTCAATTCAATCAATTCAATTCAATTCATTCATTCAATTCAATTCAATTCAATTCAATTCAATTCAATTCAATTCAATTCAATTCAATTCAATTCAATTCATTCAATTCAATTCAATTCAATTCAATTCATTCAATTCAATTCAATTCAATTCAATTCAATTCAATTCAATTCAATTCAATTCATTCAATTCAATTCAATTCAATTCAATTCAATTCAATTCAATTCTTCAATTCAATTCAATTCAATTCAATTCAATTCAATTCAATTCAATTCAATTCAATTCAATTCATTCAATTCAATTCAATTCAATTCAATTCAATTCAATTCAATTCAATTCAATTCAATTCAATTCAATCAATTCAATTCAATTCAATTCAATTCAATTCAATTCAATTCAATTCAATTCAATTCAATTCAATTCAATCAATTCAATTCAATTCAATTCAATTCAATTCAATTCAATTCAATTCAATTCAATTCAATTCAATTCAATTCAATCAATTCAATTCAATTCAATTCAATTCAATTCAATCAATTCAATTCATTCAATTCAATTCAATTCAATTCAATTCAATTCAATTCAATTCAATTCAATTCAATTCAATTCAATTCAATTCAATTCAATTCAATTCAATTCAATTCAATTCAATTCAATTCAATTCAATTCAATTCAATTCAATTCAATTCAATTCAATTCAATTCAATTCAATTCAATTCAATTCAATTCAATTCAATTCAATTCAATTCAATTCAATTCAATTCAATTCAATTCAATTCAATCAATTCAATTCAATTCAATTCAATTCAATTCAATTCAATCAATTCATTCAATTCAATTCAATTCAATTCAATTCAATTCAATTCAATTCAATTCAATTCAATTCAATTCAATCAATTCAATTCAATTCAATTCAATTCAATTCAATTCAATTCAATTCAATTCAATTCAAATCAATTCAATTCAATTCAATTCAATTCAATTCAATTCAA
>JAWMAG010000221.1:0-24748 GCA_037013455.1 Ceratitis rosa | reverse complement strand
GTTTCTAATAAAACTATCCATATGCAATGCAGTGAGTTATATCAGTTTTTAATAAAACTATCCATATGCAATGCACTGAGTTATATCAGTTTTTAATAAAACTATCCATATGCAATGCAGTGAGTTATATCAGTTTTTAATAAAACTATCCATATGCAATGCACTGAGTTATATCAGTTTTTAATAAAACTATCCATATGCAATGCACTGAGTTATATCAGGTTTTAATAAAACTATCCATATGCAATGCACTGAGTTATATCAGTTTTTAATAAAACTATCCATATGCAATGCAGTGAGTTATATCAGTTTTTAATAAAACTATCCATATGCAATGCACTGAGTTATATCAGTTTTTAATAAAACTATCCATATGCAATGCACTGAGTTATATCAGTTTTTAATAAAACTAACCAACTGCAATGCACTGAGTTATATCAGTTTTTAATAAAACTATCCATATGCAATGCACTGAGTTATATCAGTTTTTAATAAAACTATCCATATGCAACGCACTGAGTTATATCAGTTTTAAATAAAACTATCCATATGCAATGCACTGACTTATATCAGGTTTTAATAAAACTATCCATATGCAATGCAGTGAGTTATATCAGTTTTTAATAAAACTATCCATATGCAATGCAGTGAGTTTTATCAGTTTTTAATAAAACTATCCATATGCAATGCACTGAGTTATATCAGTTTTTAATAAAACTATCCATATGCAATGCACTGAGTTATATCAGTTTTTAATAAAACTATCCATATGCAATGCACTGAGTTATATCAGTTTTTAATAAAACTATCCATATGCAATGCACTGAGTTATATCAGTTTTTAATAAAACTATCCATATGCAATGCAGTGAGTTATATCAGTTTTTAATAAAACTATCCATATGCAATGCACTGAGTTATATCAGTTTTTAAGAAAACTATCCATATGCAATGCACTGAGTTATATCAGTTTTTAATAAAACTATCCATATGAAATGCACTGAGTTATATCAGTTTTTAATAAAACTATCCATATGCAATGCACTGAGTTATATCAGGTTTTAATAAAACTATCCATATGCAATGCACTGAGTTATATCAGTTTTAAATAAAACTAGCCATATGCAATGCACTGAGTTATATCAGGTTTTAATAAAACTATCCATATGCAATGCAGTGAGTTATATCAGTTTTTAATAAAACTATCCATATGCAATGCACTGAGTTATATCAGGTTTTAATAAAACTATCCATATGCAATGCACTGAGTTATATCAGTTTTTAATAAAACTATCCATATGCAATGCAGTGAGTTTTATCAGTTTTTAATAAAACTATCCATATGCAATGCACTGAGTTATATCAGTTTTTAATAAAACTATCCATATGCAATGCACTGAGTTATATCAGTTTTTAATAAAACTATCCATATGCAATGCAGTGAGTTATATCAGTTTTTAATAAAACTATCCATATGCAATGCACTGAGTTATATCAGTTTTTAATAAAACTATCCATATGCAATGCACTGAGTTATATCAGTTTTTAATAAAACTAACCAACTGCAATGCACTGAGTTATATCAGTTTTTAATAAAACTATCCATATGCAATGCACTGAGTTATATCAGTTTTTAATAAAACTATCCATATGCAATGCACTGAGTTATATCAGTTTTTAATAAAACTATCCACATGCAAGGCACTAAGTTATATCAGTTTTTAATAAAACTAACCAAATGCATTGCACTGAGTTATATCAGTTTTTAATAAAACTATCCATATGCAATGCACTGAGTTATATCAGTTTTTAATAAAAACTATCCATATGCAATGCACTGAGTTATATCAGTTTTTAATAAAACTATCCATATGCAATGCACTGAGTTATATCAGTTTTTAATAAAACTATCCATATGCAATGCAGTGAGTTATATCAATTTTTAATAAAACTATCCATATGCAATGCACTGAGTTATATCAGTTTTTAAGAAAACTATCCATATGCAATGCACTGAGTTATATCAGTTTTTAATAAAACTATCCATATGCAATGCACTGAGTTATATCAGTTTTAAATAAAACTAGCCATATGCAATGCACTGAGTTATATCAGGTTTTAATAAAACTATCCATATGCAATGCACTGAGTTATATCAGGTTTTAATAAAACTATCCATATGCAATGCACTGAGTTATATCAGTTTTTAATAAAACTATCCATATGCAATGCAGTGAGTTATATCAGTTTTTAATAAAACTATCCATATGCAATGCACTGAGTTATATCAGGTTTTAATAAAACTATCCATAGGCAATGTACTGAGTTATATCAGTTTTTAATAAAACTATCCATATGCAATGCACTGAGTTATATCAGTTTTTAATAAAACTATCCATATGCAATGCAGTGAGTTATATCAGTTTTTAATAAAACTATCCATATGCAATGCACTGAGTTATATCAGTTTTTAAGAAAACTATCCATATGCAATTCACGGAGTTATATCAGTTTTTAATAAAACTATCCATATGAAATGCACTGAGTTATATCAGTTTTTAATAAAACTATCCATATGCAATGCACTGAGTTATATCAGGTTTTAATAAAACTATCCATATGCAATGCACTGAGTTATATCAGTTTTTAATAAAACTATCCATATGCAATGCACTGAGTTATATCAGTTTTTAATAAAACTATCCATATGCAATGCAGTGAGTTATATCAGTTTTTAATAAAACTATCCATATGCAATGCACTGAGTTATATCAGTTTTTAAGAAAACTATCCATATGCAATGCACTGAGTTATATCAGGTTTTAATAAAACTATCCATATGCAATGCACTGAGTTATATCAGTTTTTAATAAAACTATCCATATGAAATGTACTGAGTTATATCAGTTTTTAATAAAACTATCCATATGCAATGCACTGAGTTATATCAGGTTTTAATAAAACTATCCATATGCAATGCACTGAGTTATATCAGTTTTTAATAAAACTATCCATATGCAATGCAGTGAGTTTTATCAGTTTTTAATAAAACTATCCATATGCAATGCACTGAGTTATATCAGTTTTTAATAAAACTATCCATATGCAATGCAGTGAGTTATATCAGTTTTTAATAAAACTATCCATATGCAATGCACTGAGTTATATCAGTTTTTAATAAAACTATCCATATGCAATGCACTGAGTTATATCAGGTTTTAATAAAACTATCCATATGCAATGCACTGAGTTATATCAGTTTTTAATAAACTTATCCATATGCAATGCAGTGAGTTATATCAGTTTTTAATAAAACTATCCATATGCAATGCACTGAGTTATATCAGTTTTTAATAAAACTATCCATATGCAATGCACTGAGTTATATCAGTTTTTAATAAAACTATCCATATGCCATGCACTGAGTTATATCAGGTTTAATAAACCCATCCATATGCAATGCACTGAGTTATATCAGGTTTTAATAAAACTGTCCATATGCAATGCAGTGAGTTATATCAAGTTTTAATAAAACTATCCATATGCAATGCACTGAGTTATATCACTTTTTAATAAAACTATCCATATGCAATGCACTGAGTTATATCAGGTTTTAATAAAACTATCTATATGCAATGCACTGAGTTATATCAGTTTTTAATAAAACTATCCATATGCAATGCACTGAGTTATATCAGTTTTTAATAAAACTATCCATATGCAATGCACTGAGTTATATCAGTTTTTAATAAAACTATCCATATGCAATGCACTGAGTTATATCACTTTTTAATAAAACTATCCATATGCAATGCACTGAGTTATATCAGGTTTTAATAAAACTATCTATATGCAATGCACTGAGTTATATCAGTTTTTAATAAAACTATCCATATGCAATGCACTGAGTTATATAAGTTTTTAATAAAACTATCCATATGCAATGCACTGAGTTATATCAGTTTTTAATAAAACTATCCATATGCAATGCACTGAGTTATATCAGGTTTTAATAAAACTATCCACATGCAATGCACTGAGTTATATCAGTTTTTAATAAAACTATCCATATGCAATGCAGTGAGTTATATCAGTTTTTAATAAAACTATCCACATGCAATGCACTGAGTTATATCAGGTTTTAATAAAACTATCCATATGCAATGCACTGAGTTATATCAGGTTTTAATAAAACTATCCATATGCAATGCACTGAGTTATATCAGGTTTTAATAAAACTATCCATATGCAATGCACTGAGTTATATCAGTTTTTAATAAAACTATCCATATGCAATGCACTGACTTATATCAGGTTTTAATAAAACTATCCATATGCAATGCACTGAGTTATATCAGTTTCTAATAAAACTATCCATATGCAATGCAGTGAGTTATATCAGTTTTTAATAAAACTATCCATATGCAATGCAGTGAGTTATATCAGTTTTTAATAAAACTATCCATATGCAATGCACTGAGTTATATCAGTTTTTAATAAAACTATCCATATGCAATGCAGTGAGTTATATCAGTTTTTAATAAAACTATCCATATGCAATGCACTGAGTTATATCAGGTTTTAATAAAACTATCCATATGCAATGCACTGAGTTATATCAGTTTTTAATAAAACTATCCATATGCAATGCAGTGAGTTATATCAGTTTTTAATAAAACTATCCATATGCAATGCACTGAGTTATATCAGTTTTTAATAAAACTATCCATATGCAATGCACTGAGTTATATCAGTTTTTAATAAAACTATCCATATGCAACGCACTGAGTTATATCAGTTTTAAATAAAACTATCCATATGCAATGCACTGACTTATATCAGGTTTTAATAAAACTATCCATATGCAATGCAGTGAGTTATATCAGTTTTTAATAAAACTATCCATATGCAATGCAGTGAGTTTTATCAGTTTTTAATAAAACTATCCATATGCAATGCACTGAGTTATATCAGTTTTTAATAAAACTATCCATATGCAATGCACTGAGTTATATCAGTTTTTAATAAAACTATCCATATGCAATGCACTGAGTTATATCAGTTTTTAATAAAACTATCCATATGCAATGCACTGAGTTATATCAGTTTTTAATAAAACTATTCATATGCAATGCAGTGAGTTATATCAGTTTTTAATAAAACTATCCATATGCAATGCACTGAGTTATATCAGTTTTTAAGAAAACTATCCATATGCAATGCACTGAGTTATATCAGTTTTTAATAAAACTATCCATATGAAATGCACTGAGTTATATCAGTTTTTAATAAAACTATCCATATGCAATGCACTGAGTTATATCAGGTTTTAATAAAACTATCCATATGCAATGCACTGAGTTATATCAGTTTTAAATAAAACTAGCCATATGCAATGCACTGAGTTATATCAGGTTTTAATAAAACTATCCATATGCAATGCAGTGAGTTATATCAGTTTTTAATAAAACTATCCATATGCAATGCACTGAGTTATATCAGGTTTTAATAAAACTATCCATATGCAATGCACTGAGTTATATCAGTTTTTAATAAAACTATCCATATGCAATGCAGTGAGTTTTATCAGTTTTTAATAAAACTATCCATATGCAATGCACTGAGTTATATCAGTTTTTAATAAAACTATCCATATGCAATGCACTGAGTTATATCAGTTTTTAATAAAACTATCCATATGCAATGCAGTGAGTTATATCAGTTTTTAATAAAACTATCCATATGCAATGCACTGAGTTATATCAGTTTTTAATAAAACTATCCATATGCAATGCACTGAGTTATATCAGTTTTTAATAAAACTAACCAACTGCAATGCACTGAGTTATATCAGTTTTTAATAAAACTATCCATATGCAATGCACTGAGTTATATCAGTTTTTAATAAAACTATCCATATGCAATGCACTGAGTTATATCAGTTTTTAATAAAACTATCCACATGCAAGGCACTAAGTTATATCAGTTTTTAATAAAACTAACCAAATGCATTGCACTGAGTTATATCAGTTTTTAATAAAACTATCCATATGCAATGCACTGAGTTATATCAGTTTTTAATAAAAACTATCCATATGCAATGCACTGAGTTATATCAGTTTTTAATAAAACTATCCATATGCAATGCACTGAGTTATATCAGTTTTTAATAAAACTATCCATATGCAATGCAGTGAGTTATATCAGTTTTTAATAAAACTATCCATATGCAATGCACTGAGTTATATCAGTTTTTAAGAAAACTATCCATATGCAATGCACTGAGTTATATCAGTTTTTAATAAAACTATCCATATGCAATGCACTGAGTTATATCAGTTTTAAATAAAACTAGCCATATGCAATGCACTGAGTTATATCAGGTTTTAATAAAACTATCCATATGCAATGCACTGAGTTATATCAGTTTTTAATAAAAACTATCCATATGCAATGCACTGAGTTATATCAGTTTTTAATAAAACTATCCATATGCAATGCACTGAGTTATATCAGTTTTTAATAAAACTATCCATATGCAATGCACTGAGTTATATCAGTTTTAAATAAAACTAGCCATATGCAATGCACTGAGTTATATCAGGTTTTAATAAAACTATCCATATGCAATGCACTGAGTTATATCAGGTTTTAATAAAACTATCCATATGCAATGCACTGAGTTATATCAGTTTTTAATAAAACTATCCATATGCAATGCAGTGAGTTATATCAGTTTTTAATAAAACTATCCATATGCAATGCACTGAGTTATATCAGGTTTTAATAAAACTATCCATAGGCAATGTACTGAGTTATATCAGTTTTTAATAAAACTATCCATATGCAATGCACTGAGTTATATCAGTTTTTAATAAAACTATCCATATGCAATGCAGTGAGTTATATCAGTTTTTAATAAAACTATCCATATGCAATGCACTGAGTTATATCAGTTTTTAAGAAAACTATCCATATGCAATTCACTGAGTTATATCAGTTTTTAATAAAACTATCCATATGAAATGCACTGAGTTATATCAGTTTTTAATAAAACTATCCATATGCAATGCACTGAGTTATATCAGGTTTTAATAAAACTATCCATATGCAATGCACTGAGTTATATCAGTTTTTAATAAAACTATCCATATGCAATGCACTGAGTTATATCAGTTTTTAATAAAACTATCCATATGCAATGCAGTGAGTTATATCAGTTTTTAATAAAACTATCCATATGCAATGCACTGAGTTATATCACTTTTTAAGAAAACTATCCATATGCAATGCACTGAGTTATATCAGGTTTTAATAAAACTATCCATATGCAATGCACTGAGTTATATCAGTTTTTAATAAAACTATCCATATGAAATGTACTGAGTTATATCAGTTTTTAATAAAACTATCCATATGCAATGCACTGAGTTATATCAGGTTTTAATAAAACTATCCATATGCAATGCACTGAGTTATATCAGTTCTTAATAAAACTATCCATATGCAATGCAGTGAGTTTTATCAGTTTTTAATAAAACTATCCATATGCAATGCACTGAGTTATATCAGTTTTTAATAAAACTATCCATATGCAATGCAGTGAGTTATATCAGTTTTTAATAAAACTATCCATATGCAATGCACTGAGTTATATCAGTTTTTAATAAAACTATCCATATGCAATGCACTGAGTTATATCAGGTTTTAATAAAACTATCCATATGCAATGCACTGAGTTATATCAGTTTTTAATAAACTTATCCATATGCAATGCAGTGAGTTATATCAGTTTTTAATAAAACTATCCATATGCAATGCACTGAGTTATATCAGTTTTTAATAAAACTAACCAAAGGCAATGCACTGAGTTATATCAGCTTTTAATAAAACTATCCATATGCAATGCACTGAGTTATATCAGGTTTTAATAAACCCATCCATATGCAATGCACTGAGTTATGTCAGGTTTTAATAAAACTGTCCATATGCAATGCAGTGAGTTATATCAAGTTTTAATAAAACTATCCATATGCAATGCACTGAGTTATATCACTTTTTAATAAAACTATCCATATGCAATGCACTGAGTTATATCAGGTTTTAATAAAACTATCTATATGCAATGCACTGAGTTATATCAGTTTTTAATAAAACTATCCATATGCAATGCACTGAGTTATATCAGTTTTTAATAAAACTATCCATATGCAATGCACTGAGTTATATCAGTTTTTAATAAAACTATCCATATGCAATGCACTGAGTTATATCACTTTTTAATAAAACTATCCATATGCAATGCACTGAGTTATATCAGGTTTTAATAAAACTATCTATATGCAATGCACTGAGTTATATCAGTTTTTAATAAAACTATCCATATGCAATGCACTGAGTTATATAAGTTTTTAATAAAACTATCCATATGCAATGCACTGAGTTATATCAGTTTTTAATAAAACTATCCATATGCAATGCACTGAGTTATATCAGGTTTTAATAAAACTATCCATATGCAATGCACTGAGTTATATCAGTTTTTAATAAAACTATCCATATGCAATGCAGTGAGTTATATCAGTTTTTAATAAAACTATCCATATGCAATGCACTGAGTTATATCAGGTTTTAATAAAACTATCCATATGCAATGCACTGAGTTATATCAGTTTTTAATAAAACTATCCATATGCAATGCACTGAGTTATATCAGGTTTTAATAAAACTATCCATATGCAATGCAGTGAGTTATATCAGTTTTTAATAAAACTATCCATATGCAATGCACTGAGTTATATCAGTTTTTACGAAAACTTTCCATATGCAATGCACTGAGTTATATCAGTTTTTAATAAAACTATCCATATGCAATGCAGTGAGTTATATCAGTTTTTAATAAAACTATCCATATGCAATGCACTGAGTTATATCAGTTTTTAATAAAACTATCCATATGCAATGCACTGAGTTATATCAGTTTTTAATAAAACTATCCATATGCAATGCACTGAGTTATATCAGTTTTTAATAAAACTATCCATATGCAATGCAGTGAGTTATATCAGTTTTTAATAAAACTAACCAAATGCAATGCACTGAGTTATATCAGTTTTTAATAAAACTATCCATATGCAATGCAGTGAGTTATATCAGTTTTTAATAAAACTATCCATATGCAATGCACTGAGTTATATCAGTTTTTAATAAAACTATCCATATGCAATGCACTGAGTTATATCAGTTTTTAATAAAACTATCCATATGCAATGCACTGAGTTATATCAGTTTTTAATAAAACTATCCATATGCAATGCACTGAGTTATATCAGTTTTTAATAAAACTATCCATATGCAATGCACTGAGTTATATCAGTTTTTAATAAAACTATCCATATGCAATGCAGTGAGTTATATCAGTTTTTATTAAAACTAACCAAATGCAATGCACTGAGTTATATCAGTTTTTAATAAAACTATCCATATGCAATGCAGTGAGTTATATCAGTTTTTAATAAAACTATCCATATGCAATGCACTGAGTTATATCAGTTTTTAATAAAACTATCCATATGCAATGCACTGAGTTATATCAGTTTTTAATAAAACTAACCAAATGCAATGCACTGAGTTATATCAGTTTTTAATAAAACTATCCATATGCAATGCACTGAGTTATATCAGGTTTTAATAAAACTATCCATATGCAATGCAATGAGTTATATCAGTTTTTAATAAAACTATCCATGTGCAATGCACTGAGTTATATCAGGTTTTAATAAAACTATCCATATGCAATGCACTGAGTTATATCAGTTTTTAATAAAACTATCCATATGCAATGCACTGAGTTATATCAGTTTTTAATAAAACTATCCATATGCAATGCACTGAGTTATATCAGTTTTTAATAAAACTATCCACATGCAAGGCACTGAGTTATATCAGTTTTTAATAAAACTAACCAAATGCATTGCACTGAGTTATATCAGTTTTTAATAAAACTATCCATATGCAATGCACTGAGTTATATCAGTTTTTAATAAAACTATCCATATGCAATGCACTGAGTTATATCAGTTTTTAATAAAACTATCCATATGCACTGCATTGAGTTATACCAGGTTTTAAGAAAACTATCCATATGCAATGCACTGAATTATATCAGTTTTTAATAAAACTATCCATATGAAATGCACTGAGTTATATCAGTTTTTAATAAAACTATCCATATGCAATGCACTGAGTTTTATCAGTTTTAAATAAAACTATCCATATACAAGGCACTGAGTTATATCAGTTTTTAATAAAACTAACCAAATGCAATGCACTGAGTTATATCAGTTTTTAATAAAACTATCCATATGCAATGCACTGAGTTATATCAGTTTTTAATAAAACTATCCATATGCAATGCACTGAGTTATATCAGTTTTTAATAAAACTATCCATATGCAATGCACTGAGTTATATCAGGTTTTAATAAAACTATCCATATGCAATGCACTGAGATATATCAGTTTTTAATAAAACTATCCATATGCAATGCAGTGAGTTTTATCAGTTTTTAATAAAACTATCCATATGCAATTCACTGAGTTATATCAGTTTTTAATAAAACTATCCATATGCAATGCACTGAGTTATATCAGTTTTTAATAAAACTAACCAAATGCAATGCACTGAGTTATATCAGTTTTTAGTAAAACTATCCATATGCAATGCAGTGAGTTATACCAGTTTTTAATAAAACTATCCATATGCAATGCACTGAGTTATATCAGTTTTTAATAAAACTATCCATATGCAATGCACTGAGTTATATCAGTTTTTAATAAAACTATCCATATGCATTGCAGTGAGTTATATCAGTTTTTAATAAAACTATCCATATGCAATGCACTGAGTTATATCAGTTTTTAATAAAACTATCCATATGCAATGCACTGAGTTATATCAGTTTTTAATAAAACTATCCATATGAAATGCACTGAGTTATATCAGTTTGTAATAAAACTATCCATATGCAATGCACTGAGTTATATCAGTTTTTAATAAAACTATCCATATGCAATGCACTGAGTTATATCAGTTTTTAATAAAGCTATCCATATGCAATGCACTGAGTTATATAAGTTTTTAATAAAACTATCCATATGGAATGCACTGAGTTATATCAGTTTTTAATAAAACTAACCAAATGCAATGCACTGAGTTATATCAGTTTTTAATAAAACTGTCCATATGCAATGCACTGAGTTATATCAGGTTTTAATAAAACTATCCATATGAAATGCACTGCGTTATATCAGTTTTTAATAAAACTATCCATATGCAATGCACTGAGTTATATCAGTTTTTAATAAAACTATCCATATGCAATGCACTGAGTTATATCAGTTTTTAATAAAACTATCCATATGCAATGCGCTGAGTTATATCAGTTTTTAATAAAACTATCCATATGCAATGCACTGAGTTATATCAGTTTTTAATAAAACTATCCATATGCAATGCACTGAGTTATATCAGGTTTTAATAAAACTATCCATATGCAATGCACTGAGTTATATCAGTTTTTAATAAAACTAACCAAATGCAATGCACTGAGTTATATCAGTTTTTAATAAAACTATCCATATGCAATGCACTGAGTTATATCAGGTTTTAATAAAACTATCCATATGCAATGCACTGAGATATATCAGTTTTTAATAAAACTATCCATATGCAATGCAGTGAGTTTTATCAGTTTTTAATAAAACTATCCATATGCAATTCACTGAGTTATATCAGTTTTTAATAAAACTATCCATATGCAATGCACTGAGCTATATCAGTTTTTAATAAAACTAACCAAATGCACTGCACTGAGTTATATCAGTTTTTAGTAAAACTATCCATATGCAATGCAGTGAGTTATATCAGTTTTTAATAAAACTATCCATATGCAATGCACTGAGTTATATCAGTTTTTAATAAAACTATCCATATGCAATGCACTGAGTTATATCAGTTTTTAATAAAACTATCCATATGCATTGCAGTGAGTTATATCAGTTTTTAATAAAACTATCCATATGCAATGCACTGAGTTATATCAGTTTTTAATAAAACTATCCATATGCAATGCACTGAGTTATATCAGTTTTTAATAAAACTATCCATATGCAATGCACTGAGTTATATCAGTTTTTAATAAAACTATCCAAATGCAATGCACTGAGTTATATCAGTTTTTAATAAAACTATCCATATGCAATGCGCTGAGGTATATCAGTTTTTAATAAAACTATCCATATGCAATGCACTGAGTTATATAAGTTTTTAATAAAACTATCCATATGGAATGCACTGAGTTATATCAGTTTTTAATAAAACTAACCAAATGCAATGCACTGAGTTATATCAGTTTTTAATAAAACTGTCCATATGCAATGCACTGAGTTATATCAGGTTTTAATAAAACTATCCATATGCAATGCACTGAGTTATATCAGGTTTTAATAAACCTATCCATATGCAATGCACTGAGTTATATCAGTTTTTAATAAAACTATCCATATGCAATGCAGTGAGTTATATCAGTTTTTAATAAAACTATCCATATGCAATGCACTGAGTTATATCAGTTTTTAATAAAACTATCCATATGAAATGCACTGAGTTATATCAGTTTTTAATAAAACTATCCATATGCAATGCACTGAGTTATATCAGTTTTTAATAAAACTATCCATATGCAATGCACTGAGTTATATCAGTTTTTAATAAAACTATCCATATGCAATGCGCTGAGTTATATCAGTTTTTAATAAAACTATCCATATGCAATGCACTGAGTTATATCAGTTTTTAATAAAACTATCCATATGCAATGCACTGAGTTATATCAGGTTTTAATAAAACTATCCATATGCAATGCACTGAGTTATATCAGTTTTTAATAAAACTATCCATATGAAATGCACTGAGTTATATCAGTTTTTAATAAAACTATCCATATGCAATGCACTGAGTTATATAAGTTTTTAATAAAACTATCCATATGGAATGCACTGAGTTATATCAGTTTTTAATAAAACTAACCAAATGCAATGCACTGAGTTATATCAGTTTTTAATAAAACTGTCCATATGCAATGCACTGAGTTATATCAGGTTTTAATAAAACTATCCATATGCAATGCACTGAGTTATATCAGGTTTTAATAAACCTATCCATATGCAATGCACTGAGTTATATCAGTTTTAAATAAAACTATCCATATGCAATGCACTGAGTTATATCAGTTTTTAATAAAACTATCCATATGCAATGCAGTGAGTTATATCAGTTTTTAATAAAACTATCCATATGCAATGCACTGAGTTATATCAGTTTTTAATAAAACTATCCATATGCAATGCACTGAGTTATATCAGTTTTTAATAAAACTATCCATATGCAATGCGCTGAGGTATATCAGTTTTTAATAAAACTATCCATATGCAATGCACTGAGTTATATCAGTTTTTAATAAAACTATCCATATGCAATGCACTGAGTTATATCAGTTTTTAATAAAACTATCCATATGCAATGCACTGAGTTATATCAGTTTTTAATAAAACTATCCATATGCAATGCACTGAGTTATATCAGTTTTTAATAAAACTATCCATATGAAATGCACTGAGTTATATCAGTTTTTAATAAAACTATCCATATGCAATGCACTGAGTTATATAAGTTTTTAATAAAACTATCCATATGGAATGCACTGAGTTATATCAGTTTTTAATAAAACTATCCATATGCAATGCACTGAGTTATATCAGTTTTTAATAAAACTATCCATATGCAATGCACTGAGTTATATCAGTTTTTAATAAAACTATCCATATGCAATGCACTGAGTTATATCAGTTTTTAATAAAACTATCCATATGCAATGCACTGAGTTATATCAGTTTTTAATAAAACTATCCATATGCAATGCACTGAGTTATATCAGTTTTTAATAAAACTATCCATATGCAATGCACTGAGTTATATCAGTTTTTAATAAAACTATCCATATGCAATGCACTGAGTTATATCAGTTTTTAATAAAACTATCCATATGCAATGCACTGAGTTATATCAGTTTTTAATAAAACTATCCATATGCAATGCACTGAGTTATATAAGTTTTTAATAAAACTATCCATATGCAATGCACTGAGTTATATCAGTTTTTAATAAAACTAACCAAATGCAATGCACTGAGTTATATCAGTTTTTAATAAAACTGTCCATATGCAATGCACTGAGTTATATCAGTTTTTAATAAAACTATCCATATGCAATGCACTGAGTTATATCAGTTTTTAATAAAACTATCCATATGCAATGCACTGAGTTATATCAGTTTTTAATAAAACTATCCATATGCAATGCACTGAGTTATATCAGTTTTTAATAAAACTATCCATATGCAATGCACTGAGTTATATCAGTTTTTAATAAAACTAACCAAATGCAATGCACTGAGTTATATCAGTTTTTAATAAAACTATCCATATGCAATGCACTGAGTTATATCAGTTTTTAATAAAACTATCCATATGCAATGCACTGAGTTATATCAGTTTTTAATAAAACTATCCATATGCAATGCACTGAGTTATATCAGTTTTTAATAAAACTATCCATATGCAATGCACTGAGTTATATCAGTTTTTAATAAAACTATCCATATGCAATGCACTGAGTTATATCAGTTTTTAATAAAACTATCCATATGCAATGCACTGAGTTATATCAGTTTTTAATAAAACTATCCATATGCAATGCACTGAGTTATATCAGTTTTTAATAAAACTATCCATATGCAATGCACTGAGTTATATCAGTTTTTAATAAAACTATCCATATGCAATGCACTGAGTTATATCAGTTTTTAATAAAACTATCCAAATGCAATGCACTGAGTTATATCAGTTTTTAATAAAACTATCCATATGCAATGCACTGAGTTATATCAGTTTTTAATAAAACTATCCATATGCAATGCACTGAGTTATATCAGTTTTTAATTAAACTATCCATATGCAATGCACTGAGTTATATCAGTTTTTAATAAAACTATCCATATGAAATGCACTGAGTTATATCAGTTTTTAATAAAACTATCCATATGCAATGCACTGAGTTATATAAGTTTTTAATAAAACTATCCATATGGAATGCACTGAGTTATATCAGTTTTTAATAAAACTAACCAAATGCAATGCACTGAGTTATATCAGTTTTTAATAAAACTGTCCATATGCAATGCACTGAGTTATATCAGGTTTTAATAAAACTATCCATATGCAATGCACTGAGTTATATCAGGTTTTAATAAACCTATCCATATGCAATGCACTGAGTTATATCAGTTTTAAATAAAACTATCCATATGCAATGCACTGAGTTATATCAGTTTTTAATAAAACTATCCATATGCAATGCAGTGAGTTATATCAGTTTTTAAAAAAACTATCCATATGCAATGCACTGAGTTATATCAGTTTTTAATAAAACTATCCATATGCAATGCACTGAGTTATATCAGTTTTTAATAAAACTATCCATATGCAATGCGCTGAGGTATATCAGTTTTTAATAAAACTATCCATATGCAATGCACTGAGTTATATAAGTTTTTAATAAAACTATCCATATGGAATGCACTGAGTTATATCAGTTTTTAATAAAACTAACCAAATGCAATGCACTGAGTTATATCAGTTTTTAATAAAACTGTCCATATGCAATGCACTGAGTTATATCAGGTTTTAATAAAACTATCCATATGCAATGCACTGAGTTATATCAGGTTTTAATAAACCTATCCATATGCAATGCACTGAGTTATATCAGTTTTTAATAAAACTATCCATATGCAATGCAGTGAGTTATATCAGTTTTTAATAAAACTATCCATATGCAATGCACTGAGTTATATCAGTTTTTAATAAAACTATCCATATGCAATGCACTGAGTTATATCAGTTTTTAATAAAACTATCCATATGAAATGCACTGAGTTATATCAGTTTTTAATAAAACTATCCATATGCAATGCACTGAGTTATATCAGTTTTTAATAAAACTATCCATATGCAATGCACTGAGTTATATCAGTTTTTAATAAAACTATCCATATGCAATGCGCTGAGTTATATCAGTTTTTAATAAAACTATCCATATGCAATGCACTGAGTTATATCAGTTTTTAATAAAACTATCCATATGCAATGCACTGAGTTATATCAGGTTTTAATAAAACTATCCATATGCAATGCACTGAGTTATATCAGTTTTTAATAAAACTAACCAAATGCAATGCACTGAGTTATATCAGTTTTTAATAAAACTATCCATATGCAATGCACTGAGTTATATCAGTTTTTAATAAAACTATCCATATGCAATGCACTGAGTTATATCAGGATTTAATAAAACTATCCATATGCAATGCACTGAGTTATATCAGGTTTTAATAAAACTATCCATATGCAATGCAATGAGTTATATCAGTTTTTAATAAAACTATCCATATGCAATGCACTGAGTTATATCAGGTTTTAATAAAACTATCCATATGCAATGCACTGAGTTATATCAGTTTTTAATAAAACTATCCATATGCAATGCACTGAGTTATATCAGTTTTTAATAAAACTATCCATATGCAATGCACTGAGTTATATCAGTTTTTAATAAAACTATCCACATGCAAGGCACTGAGTTATATCAGTTTTTAATAAAACTAACCAAATGCATTGCACTGAGTTATAGCAGTTTTTAATAAAACTATCCATATGCAATGCACTGAGTTATATCAGTTTTTAATAAAACTATCCATATGCAATGCACTGAGTTATATCAGTTTTTAATAAAACTATCCATATGCACTGCACTGAGTTATATCAGTTTTTAAGAAAACTATCCATATGCAATGCACTGAGTTATATCAGTTTTTAATAAAACTATCCATATGAAATGCACTGAGTTATATCAGTTTTTAATAAAACTATCCATATGCAATGCACTGAGTTTTATCAGTTTTAAATAAAACTATCCATATACAAGGCACTGAGTTATATCAGTTTTTAATAAAACTAACCAAATGCAATGCACTGAGTTATATCAGTTTTTAATAAAACTATCCATATGCAATGCACTGAGTTATATCAGTTTTGAATAAAACTATCCATATGCAATGCACTGAGTTATATCAGTTTTTAATAAAACTATCCATATGCAATGCAGTGAGTTTTATCAGTTTTTAATAAAACTATCCATATGCAATTCACTGAGTTATATCAGTTTTTAATAAAACTATCCATATGCAATGCACTGAGTTATATCAGTTTTTAATAAAACTAACCAAATGCAATGCACTGAGTTATATCAGTTTTTAGTAAAACTATCCATATGCAATGCAGTGAGTTATATCAGTTTTTAATAAAACTATCCATATGCAATGCACTGAGTTATATCAGTTTTTAATAAAACTATCCATATGCAATACACTGAGTTATATCAGTTTTTAATAAAACTATCCATATGCATTGCAGTGAGTTATATCAGTTTTTAATAAAACTATCCATATGCAATGCACTGAGTTATAGCAGTTTTTAATAAAACTATCCATATGCAATGCACTGAGTTATATCAGTTTTTAATAAAACTATCCATATGCAATGCACTGAGTTATATCAGTTTTTAATAAAACTATCCATATGCACTGCACTGAGTTATATCAGTTTTTAAGAAAACTATCCATATGCAATGCACTGAGTTATATCAGTTTTTAATAAAACTATCCATATGAAATGCACTGAGTTATATCAGTTTTTAATAAAACTATCCATATGCAATGCACTGAGTTTTATCAGTTTTAAATAAAACTATCCATATACAAGGCACTGAGTTATATCAGTTTTTAATAAAACTAACCAAATGCAATGCACTGAGTTATATCAGTTTTTAATAAAACTATCCATATGCAATGCACTGAGTTATATCAGTTTTTAATAAAACTATCCATATGCAATGCACTGAGTTATATCAGTTTTTAATAAAACTATCCATATGCAATGCACTGAGTTATATCAGTTTTTAATAAAACTATCCATATGCAATGCAGTGAGTTTTATCAGTTTTTAATAAAACTATCCATATGCAATGCACTGAGTTATATCAGTTTTTAATAAAACTATCCATATGCATTGCACTGAGTTATAGCAGTTTTTAATAAAACTATCCATATGCAATGCACTGAGTTATATCAGTTTTTAATAAAACTATCCATATGCAATGCACTGAGTTATATCAGTTTTTAATAAAACTATCCATATGCAATGCACTGAGTTATATCAGTTTTTAATAAAACTATCCATATGCATTGCACTGAGTTATAGCAGTTTTTAATAAAACTATCCATATGCAATGCACTGAGTTATATCAGTTTTTAATAAAACTATCCATATGCAATGCACTGAGTTATATCAGTTTTTCATAAAACTATCCATATGCATTGCACTGAGTTATAGCAGTTTTTAATAAAACTATCCATATGCATTGCACTGAGTTATAGCAGTTTTTAATAAAACTATCCATATGCAATGCACTGAGTTATATCAGTTTTTAATAAAACTATCCATATGCAATGCACTGAGTTATATCAGTTTTTAATAAAACTATCCATATGCAATGCACTGAGTTATATCAGTTTTTAATAAAACTATCCATATGCATTGCACTGAGTTATAGCAGTTTTTAATAAAACTATCCATATGCAATGCACTGAGTTATATCAGTTTTTAATAAAACTATCCATATGCAATGCACTGAGTTATAGCAGTTTTTAATAAAACTATCCATATGCAATGCACTGAGTTATATCAGTTTTTAATAAAACTATCCATATGCAATGCACTGAGTTATATCAGTTTTTAATAAAACTATCCATATGCATTGCACTGAGTTATATCAGTTTTTAATAAAACTATCCATATGCATTGCACTGAGTTATAGCAGTTTTTAATAAAACTATCCATATGCATTGCACTGAGTTATAGCAGTTTTTAATAAAACTATCCATATGCAATGCACTGAGTTATATCAGTTTTTAATAAAACTATCCATATGCATTAATGCTTGCACTGAGTTATATCAGTTTTTAATAAAACTATCCATATGCAATGCACTGAGTTATATCAGTTTTTAATAAAACTATCCATATGCATTGCACTGAGTTATAGCAGTTTTTAATAAAACTATCCATATGCAATGCACTGAGTTATATCAGTTTTTAATAAAACTATCCATATGCATTGCACTGAGTTATAGCAGTTTTTAATAAAACTATCCATATGCAATGCACTGAGTTATAGCAGTTTTTAATAAAACTATCCATATGCAATGCACTGAGTTATATCAGTTTTTAATAAAACTATCCATATGCAATGCACTGAGTTATATCAGTTTTTAATAAAACTATCCATATGCAATGCACTGAGTTATATCAGTTTTTAATAAAACTATCCATATGCATTGCACTGAGTTATATCAGTTTTTAATAAAACTATCCATATGCATTGCACTGAGTTATAGCAGTTTTTAATAAAACTATCCATATGCAATGCACTGAGTTATATCAGTTTTTAATAAAACTATCCATATGCATTGCACTGAGTTATATCAGTTTTTAATAAAACTATCCATATGCATTGCACTGAGTTATAGCAGTTTTTAATAAAACTATCCATATGCAATGCACTGAGTTATATCAGTTTTTAATAAAACTATCCATATGCAATGCACTGAGTTATATCAGTTTTTAATAAAACTATCCATATGCAATGCACTGAGTTATATCAGTTTTTAATAAAACTATCCATATGCATTGCACTGAGTTATAGCAGTTTTTAATAAAACTATCCATATGCAATGCACTGAGTTATATCAGTTTTTAATAAAACTATCCATATGCAATGCACTGAGTTTTATCAGTTTTTAATAAAACTATCCATATGCATTGCACTGAGTTATATCAGTTTTTAATAAAACTATCCATATGCATTGCACTGAGTTATAGCAGTTTTTAATAAAACTATCCATATGCAATGCACTGAGTTATATCAGTTTTTAATAAAACTATCCATATGCACTGCACTGAGTTATATCAGTTTTTAATAAAACTATCCATATGCAATGCACTGAGTTATATCAGTTTTTAATAAAACTATCCATATGCAATGCACTGAGTTATATCAGTTTTTAGAAAACTATCCATATGCAATGCACTGAGTTATATCAGTTTTTAATAAAACTATCCATATGAAATGCACTGAGTTATATCAGTTTTTAATAAAACTATCCATATGCAATGCACTGAGTTTTATCAGTTTTAAATAAAACTATCCATATGCAATGCACTGAGTTATATCAGTTTTTAATAAAACTATCCATATGCAATGCACTGAGTTATATCAGTTTTTAATAAAACTATCCATATGCACTGCACTGAGTTATATCAGTTTTTAAGAAAACTATCCATATGCAATGCACTGAGTTATATCAGTTTTTAATAAAACTATCCATATGAAATGCACTGAGTTATATCAGTTTTTAATAAAACTATCCATATGCAATGCACTGAGTTTTATCAGTTTTAAATAAAACTATCCATATACAAGGCACTGAGTTATATCAGTTTTTAATAAAACTAACCAAATGCAATGCACTGAGTTATATCAGTTTTTAATAAAACTATCCATATGCAATGCACTGAGTTATATCAGTTTTTAATAAAACTATCCATATGCAATGCACTGAGTTATATCAGTTTTTAATAAAACTATCCATATGCATTGCAGTGAGTTATATCAGTTTTTAATAAAACTATCCATATGCAATGCACTGAGTTATATCAGTTTTTAATAAAACTATCCATATGCAATGCAGTGAGTTATATCAGTTTTTAATAAAACTATCCATATGCAATGCACTGAGTTATATCAGTTTTTAAGAAAACTATCCATATGCAATGCAGTGAGTTATATCAGTTTTTAATAAAACTATCCATATGCAATGCAGTGAGTTATATCAGTTTTTAATAAAACTATCCATATGCAATGCAGTGAGTTATATCAGTTTTTAATAAAACTATCCATATGCAATGCACTGAGTTATATCAGTTTTTAATAAAACTATCCATATGAAATGCACTGAGTTATATCAGTTTTTAATAAAACTATCCATATGCAATGCAGTGAGTTATATCAGTTTTTAATAAAACTATCCATATGCAATGCAGTGAGTTATATCAGTTTTTAATAAAACTATCCATATGCAATGCAGTGAGTTATATCAGTTTTTAATAAAACTATCCATATGCAATGCACTGAGTTATAGCAGTTTTTAATAAAACTATCCATATGCAATGCACTGAGTTATATCAGGTTTTAATAAAACTATCCATATGCAATGCAGTGAGTTATATCAGTTTTTAATAAAACTATCCATATGCAATGCAGTGAGTTATATCAGTTTTTAATAAAACTATCCATATGCAATGCAGTGAGTTATATCAGTTTTTAATAAAACTATCCATATGCAATGCACTGAGTTATATCAGTTTTTAATAAAACTATCCATATGCAATGCACTGAGTTATATCAGTTTTTAATAAAACTATCCATATGCAATGCAGTGAGTTATATCAGTTTTTAATAAAACTATCCATATGCAATGCAGTGAGTTATATCAGTTTTTAATAAAACTATCCATATGCAATGCAGTGAGTTATATCAGTTTTTAATAAAACTATCCATATGCAATGCACTGAGTTATATCAGTTTTTAATAAAACTATCCATATGCAATGCAGTGAGTTATATCAGTTTTTAATAAAACTATCCATATGCAATGCAGTGAGTTATATCAGTTTTTAATAAAACTATCCATATGCAATGCAGTGAGTTATATCAGTTTTTAATAAAACTATCCATATGCAATGCACTGAGTTATATCAGTTTTTAATAAAACTATCCATATGCAATGCACTGAGTTATATCAGTTTTTAATAAAACTATCCATATGCAATGCAGTGAGTTATATCAGTTTTTAATAAAACTATCCATATGCAATGCAGTGAGTTATATCAGTTTTTAATAAAACTATCCATATGCAATGCAGTGAGTTATATCAGTTTTTAATAAAACTATCCATATGAAATGCACTGAGTTATAGCAGTTTTTAATAAAACTATCCATATGCAATGCACTGAGTTATATCAGTTTTTAATAAAACTATCCATATGCAATGCACTGAGTTATATCAGTTTTTAGTAAAACTATCCATATGCAATGCAGTGAGTTATATCAGTTTTTAATAAAACTATCCATATGCAATGCACTGAGTTATATCAGTTTTTAATAAAACTATCCATATGCAATGCACTGAGTTATATCAGTTTTTAATAAAACTATCCATATGCATTGCAGTGAGTTATATCAGTTTTTAATAAAACTATCCATATGCAATGCACTGAGTTATAGCAGTTTTTAATAAAACTATCCATATGCAATGCACTGAGTTATATCAGTTTTTAATAAAACTATCCATATGCAATGCACTGAGTTATATCAGTTTTTAATAAAACTATCCATATGCACTGCACTGAGTTATATCAGTTTTTAATAAAACTATCCATATGCAATGCACTGAGTTATATCAGTTTTTAAGAAAACTATCCATATGCAATGCACTGAGTTATATCAGTTTTTAATAAAACTATCCATATGCAATGCACTGAGTTATATCAGTTTTTAATAAAACTAACCAAATGCAATGCACTGAGTTATATCAGTTTTTAGTAAAACTATCCATATGCAATGCAGTGAGTTATATCAGTTTTTAATAAAACTATCCATATGCAATGCACTGAGTTATATCAGTTTTTAATAAAACTATCCATATGCAATGCACTGAGTTTTATCAGTTTTAAATAAAACTATCCATATGCAATGCACTGAGTTATATCAGTTTTTAGTAAAACTATCCATATGCAATGCAGTGAGTTATATCAGTTTTTAATAAAACTATCCATATGCAATGCACTGAGTTATATCAGTTTTTAATAAAACTATCCATATGCAATGCACTGAGTTATATCAGTTTTTAGTAAAACTATCCATATGCAATGCAGTGAGTTATATCAGTTTTTAATAAAACTATCCATATGCAATGCACTGAGTTATATCAGTTTTTAATAAAACTATCCATATGCAATGCACTGAGTTATATCAGTTTTTAATAAAACTATCCATATGCAATGCAGTGAGTTATATCAGTTTTTAATAAAACTATCCATATGCAATGCACTGAGTTATATCAGTTTTTAATAAAACTATCCATATGCAATGCACTGAGTTATATCAGTTTTTAATAAAACTATCCATATGCAATGCACTGAGTTATATCAGTTTTTAGTAAAACTATCCATATGCAATGCAGTGAGTTATATCAGTTTTTAATAAAACTATCCATATGCAATGCACTGAGTTATATCAGTTTTTAATAAAACTATCCATATGCAATGCACTGAGTTATATCAGTTTTTAAGAAAACTATCCATATGCAATGCACTGAGTTATATCAGTTTTTAATAAAACTATCCATATGCAATGCACTGAGTTATATCAGTTTTTAATAAAACTATCCATATGCAATGCACTGAGTTATATCAGTTTTTAGTAAAACTATCCATATGCAATGCAGTGAGTTATATCAGTTTTTAATAAAACTATCCATATGCAATGCAGCTGAGTTATATCAGTTTTTAATAAAACTATCCATATGCAATGCACTGAGTTATATCAGTTTTTAATAAAACTATCCATATGCAATGCACTGAGTTATATCAGTTTTTAGTAAAACTATCCATATGCAATGCAGTGAGTTATATCAGTTTTTAATAAAACTATCCATATGCAATGCACTGAGTTATATCAGTTTTTAATAAAACTATCCATATGCAATGCACTGAGTTATATCAGTTTTTAATAAAACTATCCATATGCAATGCAGTGAGTTATATCAGTTTTTAATAAAACTATCCATATGCAATGCACTGAGTTATATCAGTTTTTAATAAAACTAACCAAATGCAATGCACTGAGTTATATCAGTTTTTAATAAAACTATCCATATGCAATGCAGTGAGTTATATCAGTTTTTAATAAAACTATCCATATGCAATGCACTGAGTTATATCAGTTTTTAATAAAACTATCCATATGCAATGCACTGAGTTATATCAGTTTTTAATAAAACTATCCATATGCAATGCAGTGAGTTATATCAGTTTTTAATAAAACTATCCATATGCAATGCAGTGAGTTATATCAGTTTTTAATAAAACTATCCATATGCAATGCAGTGAGTTATATCAGTTTTTAATAAAACTATCCATATGAAATGCACTGAGTTATAGCAGTTTTTAATAAAACTATCCATATGCAATGCACTGAGTTATATCAGTTTTTAATAAAACTATCCATATGCAATGCACTGAGTTATATCAGTTTTTAGTAAAACTATCCATATGCAATGCAGTGAGTTATATCAGTTTTTAATAAAACTATCCATATGCAATGCACTGAGTTATATCAGTTTTTAATAAAACTATCCATATGCAATGCACTGAGTTATATCAGTTTTTAATAA